>BPLR01015900.1:0-15848 GCA_021605095.1 Caerostris extrusa
ATTTGAGAGGAAATAGTATTTATAAATACATTTTAGAACATTTCATAATATATATTTCTTGTTCCATATTCGAGGAAGTAATTGAATTATTAGTACATGTCCCATGAAATTAACGCAATTTTTTGTGAAGGAAACTTATATCTTAGAAAAAAGTAAACATCAAGGTTATATAGTTTATACTTCATTGGCTATACCTTGATGAAACATTCATACCGAATGCTTTACTTGCTTCATCATGCTTTTTTGGTAAGACTTTCAAGTAATTGCTGATATCGACGTTTCCATTGGAGAAACACAAAAAATTAAGATAAGTAGAGTTCTACTACTAGTTTTCTATCATAATCTCTACTAGAATGCATATATCTTAAATATGTGATTATTTTGCAGACAGTCTGTAGGAATACTTTCCAAGTTAGTTTACTTATTATTGACTGTTTTTGTGTTATGTTGCTGTTACAGAAAACTTTGGATAACCATCAAAATAATTATTAATTTACTTAATGAGTAAAATTAATAATTATTTCGGTGGTTTTTGTAGATGTTATAACTAATATTATTACCAGAATCTCAGAAAGATTAATAATTAATTCAAGTCAAGAAATTATCATCAGGCTTTGATGTTTTGGCATGTGTCACGTCGTTCAATGCAAAACAAAAAATTATGTTTAAGGTCTGAACGTGTCAGAATGCTTTACCGTAAAACAAAATTTGCAAGTTTTGTTTTTGAAAATACTAGGAAAATGCGGCTGAGGAGGCGCATCAGATTGTTGTAATAAACGTGTACCTGCAGAAAGAACCTTGCCAAAAATGGTTTAAAACAATGTAAAGAGGTGATTAGGGTACAGAACATCAAAAACGCTGTGGCGAGTGAAAAAAAGCTAAACTCTAGTGAAACCGTACTGGTGAATATTTTTAGACTGCATTTGAGCAAGCATTTACAGGAGATATGGCCATAATGCGAGAAATAATATGGCAGGAATGAAAGCATAACCTTACTGTGGAATGACATGAACATGTTGTTGAAACACGTCGAAATCTACACATCCTGCTATATTCACCAGATATAGCTCCTTCACAGTTTTATTACTTGTTTTGATCGATGACTATGTCCTGCCCTGAAGTCCTACTTTTCGTCCTTTCACAGTCAAAAATTGGCTTCATTTGTCTTGGATAGCTTCAAAACACGAATTGTCTTTCGACGAGGAATGGAGAGATGGGAAAAGTTAGTGCCAGAAAGGTAAGGAAAAGAAGTGTCTAGCAATGGATCATACTTTGAGTTTTGGAGAAATATATAGAATTTTATATAAATTATATTACAGTATTATTTTTTTTTCTTTTCACTTAATATCATTAAAGTTCAGTGTGCCTTTAATTGATTGGAGAACTCGTTTTAAATCTGCTTTAAATATAGAATAAAATTTCAAAATCAAACAATTTTTGCTACCCGCAAAAACTGCTCATGCTTAGCTTTATATTCTCACAAAACATCAGTGAAAAGTGTGTTTTCTTTTGATCATTTAAACTGGCAAAAATCATTCAAGAAAAAGGACTCTTGCAGTCTTTTTCCATGGAGAGTCATTTTTCATCGCAACGATGCTTTCCTCTACAAAACACAGAAAAATATTTTGAATACAATTTTAGTTTAGTCTCTTTCGTTCCAAGAAGTTTGAAGATATAATGTAGACATATTTATTGATTTCAACGAATCAAATAAATTCAATATTTATAATTATAATCTAAATTTAATCTCATTCAATTGATCTGACTTTTTAGTTATTATCTTAATATACAGCAGAAATTAAAGAAAATTTTAATTTTCATATATTGATATTTTCTTGATAAATTTGATTATATATACATGCTATTTAATATTTGAAAATTTTAAAAAATATGCTTAATTTTATTTACTTTATTCTTAAAATACTTATTGTAAAGATTAAGTTTAAAAAATGAAAAGGAAAACAAATCTAAAAGGAACTTTTATTTTTATATACTAAGCTATAAAAAGTTTGATATGTTGCAGAGAAACGACTGTGGTTCACCCTACTTCCACTGATAAAAACATTTGCAATAAGTAACAAAAACAAAAACTTCACAAACTATAACAAAACAAAACATCACAAATTGGCAAACAGAAGTTCACAAAAAGATAGCAAAATAAAAATTCACAATATATTTATAACTTTGTTGTTAAAGTTATAGGATAGTTATAAAAGTTCAGAATAATAACAGTTCAAAAGTTTGCAAACGATAACAAAAGTTCACAAACTAGCACAAGTATATTTAAACACATTTCACAAAACATATTTTTAGAGTTTCATTTTGAAAAGTAAAAGATGCATTTTAAGTATCTGTTCTTAAAAAATAAAATTTCGAGCACTAATTTTCTGAAAGCTTTGTTTTATCAATATTATTTATTCATTTAATGAAGTTTTTAACAAATGAATAAATATTCCATTATGTCAATGAAACAAACAAAAAAAATTGTGTCTTCAACTAATAAGTATGTAAATCATTTCAAAGCAATAAAAACACTTAATATATCTGGAATTTAGACATGATTTTAAAGTTGCGAATAGAAGAACTTTACAGCTCCAAAATCCAGATATATGACTACCTTCTGTGTTATTTGTGTTTTCATTTAATACTACTTAAATATATTCTATAATTACAAATTCCATTCACAGAACATTTACTTGTTTAGTAATATAAAGAATAGTAAATAAAATTTCGATTCAAAGTACACATTAATTTCGGAAGAAACCATTTGCTCAGTCGATGTAATAGAACGCATCTAATTTAGAAACTACTAGAGCAAGTCATGCTGACCTTTGAATCTGTAAAAGGTACTATAGATAATGGTAAAGTAAGGTCTAAGACTTAATTTGTATGAGGAATTTAAATCAGACAAAAACCGAAAATTTATGTATCATTATCATCAGTGGCTGAGCAGCCCCATGGTAGGCCAATGCCGTCTGGCTACTAGTAGATTTCGAGACAGGAGCTTTTATTATTTTATAGGGTAGGGTTGTCAACCCAACGCTCTATGATAATATTAGACTGGAGCCTACGGCTTAAAGGGGATTCCGAGCCAATACATCATCCCTGGCACAGCTGGGACACCCGGAACATGCGTCATCCAGCGCCAGCGTTCTATATTTATGTTACGTATTGTTAAAAGTACGGAAAATCTTTAACCAGACGAACTTTTACTGTCAATATGATACGGAATCGTACTGAATCTACCTTTTATTGCTGTGAAAAATAAGGTAGATTCAGTACGATTCCGTATCATATTGACAGTAAAATATACAGATATAGTTTTTCATACAATAATTTCAACACAATCAATCAACAGAATAGAACCTACTGCATTTTCAACACTAGCTTCCACCCACCACCACTAAAATCCTACCATGGCCACACATAGTAGTAGAATTTAAATTTAAAATGCAAGAATTGTGAATTTTAAAAAAACAAAATTGGAATACAAATGATGTCTGAAAAGCATATTTAACCATTTAAGAACCCATATTTATCTACTTTTTTCCCATCAAATGAATACTTAATGTCATTTTACAAGGAAACCCTTTAAGAACATATTTCCTTTTGTAACAATAATGGCAAATCAGGAGGAAGCATGAAAGGAGCAGACGCATTTCGAACCTCATATGACTTTTATCGCGGAGAATAGGGAAAAGGTTATTGCGCAGAAATCCCAATTCATGACCAATTTCTGTGCTACGTCTATTCCTCACTGTGCAGAAGTCATAGCAATGCTGAAGACCCAGCCTTTCCTTTATCTGAGTACCCATTCCTATTCAGCCGTTATAGCTAACGGAGCGAAAATGGAAGTAAAATGATCCTGATCTTAGAAGAAAGCGTTGTGAAGAAAAAAAAAATGAAATATATTCGTTTAGACTGAGAGAAAAGTATGATTGAAAAAACATCAGCAAGGAAGGACGGCCATTTCCTGTAGACAAAAACCTTTATATGATGAATGAGAAGTGCCATTTATGTTTGTGTTTCAACAGATTCTGTGTTTTTAATTTGTTTTCGACAGAGTTGGTTTCAATGGTTGCAAATTACGTAAAAAAAGAAAAACATTTTTGTCAGATCGCTTTTTTTTTTTCGACATTTCATGGAAATGTGATTATCTAATTTTACTTTCAAATTTGTTTCAAGTATGTGAAAGGGCATTTCTATAAGCTTATTTTTATATCCTGTGACGCTTTACTATATAATATAACAAGCCTTTGAAAATTCAAATTACTTTGCTAATGTTTTTCTCTTAGAATCTAAAAAAAAAAAATGTAAATTTTCGAAATTTATTTTAATTAAGGCATAAATTAAATAATCCTGCATTAAAGAGTTGTTGTTGTGTCTTGAATCTATAGAGGGCAATGTACAATTTATATGAGGAAATTAAAATAGATGAAGAACTGAGATTTTTACAACTTTTATGCTGGTAAATACAATTTGCCTACATCGGCTATTTACTATTTTACATAAAGCATCATCGCATCATCATCAGCTACTAAATCAGCCTATGATTAACATACCTCCACGACCAGCATTTATGCATCCAATTGTTAAAAATATGGAAAACCTTTAACCAAACTAACTTTCTGCTGTCAGTATGGTACAGAATCACATTGAATTTAGTTTATTTTTCACAGCAATAATTCACAGTCATAGTTTTTTATGCAATAATTTCAGCACATTCAATCAATTGACAAGAACCAACAGAATCTCCGACCTAGCTTCCACCCATCACCAATGGAAACATGCCATGGTTAAACATAGTTGTAGAACTTAAATTTAAAATGCAACAATTGTGAATTTTAAAAACAAAATTGGAATACAAATGAGGTCCATAAAAGCATTATTTATTCATTTAACTATTTGTCCGTATTTGTCCACTTTTTACCATCAAATGAATACTTAATGACCTTCTACAAGGCAGCCCCTTTAAGAATATATTTTCTTTTTGTAACAATAACGGCAAATCTAGAGAAAGCATCAAAGGAGCAGACGCATTTCGAAACTCATATGACTTTATCGCGGAGAATAGGAAAAAGGTTATTGCCGAAAATCCCGATTCATCACCAATTACTACTGTGCTACTTCTATTCCTTACTACGCGGAAGTCATAGCAGTGCTGAAGACCCAGCTTTTCCTTTATCTGAGTATCCATTCCTATTCAGCCGTTATGGCTAACGGAGCGAAAATGGAAGTAAAATGATCCTGATCTTAGAAGGAAACGTTGTGAAGAAGAAAAAAATGAAATATGTTCGTTTAGACTAAGAGAAAAGTATGATTGAAAAAACATCAGCAAGGAAGGACGGCCATTTCCCTGCAGACAAAAACCTTTACATGATCAATGAGAAGTGCCATTTATGTTTGTGTTTCGACAAATTTTGTGTTTTCTGTTTGATTTCCACAGATTTTGTTTCAATGGTTGCTATTTTTTCGACATTACATAGATATCTGATTATCTTATTTTACTTTCAAATTTGTGTTCATGTATGCTAAAGTGCAGTTTTATAAGCTTATTTTTATATCGTTTGACGCATTATAATATAAGAAGCCCTTTAAAATTAAAAATATTTTCTTGATGTTTTTGTCTCAGAAGCTAAAAAAGTTTAAATTTCCGAAATTTATTTTATTTAAGACATAAATTAAAAAATCGAGCATTAAAGAGTTGTTTGTTGAGTCTTGAATCTAAATAAGGCAATGCACAAATTATATGAGGAACTTAAAAACAGATGACAAACTGAGTTTTTTACATCTTTATGCTCATAAATACAATTTGTCTACTTTGACTATTTACTATTTTAACTACATCAGCTACTAAATCAGCCTATCATAAACACACCTCCATGGCCAGGCTTTATGCATCGGATTGATAAAAATATGAAAAATCTTTAACCAAACTAACTTCTGTCTTCAGTATGGTACAGAATCACACTGAATCTATCTTATTTTTCACAGAAATAATCCACAGTTACACTTTTTCATACAATAATTTCCGCACAACCCATCAACAGAATAGAACCTACTGCATTTTCAACACTAGCTTCCATCCACAACCTTTGGAATCACACAATGATCACACATAGTTGTAGAACTTAAATTTAAAATGCAACAATTATGAATTTTAAAAACAAAACTGGAATATAAATGTTGTCTGAAAAGTATATTTATTCATTTAAGAAAGCATATTTATCCATTATTTCTCCCATCAAATGAATACTTAATGTCCTATTACAAGGAAACCCCTTTAAGAACATATTTCCTTTTTGTAACAATAATGGCAAATCTGAGGAAGCATCAAAAGGAGCAGACGCATTTCGAACCTGATATGACTTTTATCGCATTGAATAGGGAAAAGGTTATTTCGCAAAAATCCCGATTCATGACCAATTTCTGGGCTACTTCTATTCCTTACTGTGCGGAAGTTATAGCAATGCTGAAGACCCAGCCTTTCCTTTATCTGAGTACCCATTCCTATTCAACCGTTATGGCTAACGGAGCGAAAATGGAAGTAAAATGATCCTGATCTTAGAAGGAAACGTTGTGAAGAAGGAAAAAAATAAAATATATTTGTTTAGACTGCGAGAAAAGTATGATTGAAAAAACATCAGCAAGGAAGAACGGCCATTTCCTGCAGACAAAAACCTTTATATGATCAATGAGAAGTGCCATTTATGTTTGTGTTTCGACAGATTTTGTGTTTTCTGTTTGATTTCGACAGATTTTGTTTCAATGGTTGTTAAATTACGAAAAGAAAAAAAATATTTTTTTGTTAGATCGCTATTTTTTTCGACGTTACAAAGATATCTGATTATCTTATTTTGCTTTCCGATTTGTGTTCAAGTATGTAAAAAGGACACTTTCATAAGTTTATTTGTATACCGTGTGACGCATTATTATAGCCACTGAAAATTAAAATTATTTGACGATATTTATCTTCAAATCTAAAAAAAAAAAAAAAGGACATTTTCGAAATTTATTTTATTTAAAGCAAAAATTAAATAGGTGTGCATTAAAGAGTGGTTGTTGTGTCATGAATCAATAGAAGGCAATGTACAATTTATATGATTAATTTAAAAACAGATGAAAACTGAGATTTTTACATCTTTATGCTGATAAATACAATTTGCCTGCATCGGCTATTTACTATTTTACCCACATCAGCTACTAAATCAGCCTATCATTAACATACCTCCACGGCCAGCATTTATGCATAGGATTGTTAAAAATATGGAAAATCTTTAACCAAACTAACTTCTGCCGTCAGTATGGTACAGAATCACACTGAATCTATCTTATTTTTCACAGCAATAATTCATGGTTATATAATTGTATGGTTATATATGGTAATATTCATGGTTATATAATTGTTATAGTTTTTCATACAATAATTTCAGCACATTCGATCAAGAGAATAGAATCTACGGCGCATATCAGCTTCCACCTTTGGAATCATGCAATGGTCACATATTGCTGTAGAACTTAAATTTAAAATGCAACAATTGTGAATTTTTGAAACAAAAATTGGAATGCAAATGATGCCCAGAAAAGCATATTTATCCATTTAAGAACACATATTTATACAGTTTTTTACTATCAAATGAATATTTAATGTCCTTTTACAAGGAAAACCCTTTTAAGATCATATTTCCTTTTTTGTAACAATAATGGCAAATATGGAGGAAGCATCAAAGAAGCAGACGCATTTCGAACCTCATATGACTTTATCGCGGAGAATAGGGAAAAAGTTATTGCGCAAAAATCCCGATTCATGACCAATTTCTACTGTGCTACTTCTATTCCTACTGCGCGGAAGTCATAGCAATGCTGAAGACCCAGCCTTTCCTTCATCTGAGTATCCAATCTATTCAGCCGTTATGGCTAACGGAGCGAAAATGGAAGTAAAATGATCCTGATCTTAGAAGGAAACGTTGTGAAGGAAAAAAATGAAATATATTATTTAGACTGAGAGCAGAAAAGTAGGATTCAAAAACATCAGCAAGGAAGGACGGCCATTTCCTGCAGACAAAAACCTTTATATGATCAATGAGAAGTGCCATTTATGTTTGTGTTTCGACAAATTTTTTGTGTTTTCTGTTTGATTTTCCACAGATTTTGTTTCAATGGTTGCTATTTTTCGACATTACATAGATATCTGATTATCTTATTTTACTTTCAAATTGGTGTTCATGTATGAAGTGACAGTTTCACAAGCTTATTTTTATATCGTTTGACGCATTATAATATAAGCCCTTTAAAATTAAAAATATTTTCTTGATGCTTTTGTCTCAAAAGCTAAAAAAGTTTAAATTTCCGAAATTTATTTTATTTAAGACATAAATTAAAAAATCGAGCATTAAAGAGTTGTTTGTTGAGTCTTGAATCTAAATAAGGCAATGCACAATTTATATGAGGAACTTAAAACAGATGACAAACTGAGTTTTTTACATCTTTTATGACTCATAAATACAATTTACCTACCTTGACTATTTACTATTTTTTATATCAGCTACTAAGATCAGCCTATCATCATAAACACACCTCCATGAGCAGCATTTATGCATAGAATTGATAAAAATATGAAAACTCTTTAACCAAACTAACTAATGTCTTCAGTATGGTACAGAATGACACTGAATCTTATTTTCACAGAAATAATCCACAGTTATAGTTTTTCATACACAATAATTTCAGCACAATCCATCAACAGAATAGAACCTACTGCATATTCAACACTAACTTCCATCCACAACCTTTGGAATCATACAATGATCACACATAATTGTAGAACTTAAGTTTAATATGAAATTGAGTGAATTTTAAAACAAAATTGAAATACAAATGATGTCTGAAAAGCATATTTATCCATTTAAGAACGCATATTTATGTACTTTCTACACCATCAAATAAATATTTAATGTACTTTTTGCAAGGGAAACCCTTTAAGAACATATTTCCTTTTTTGTAACAATAATGGCAAAATCTGGAGGAAGCATCAAAGGAGCAGACGCATTCGAACCTCATATGACTTTATCTCGGGGAAAAGGGAAAAGTTATTGCGCAAAAATCCCGATCCATGACCAATTTCTGTGCTACTTCTATTCCTCACTGTGCGGAAGTCATAGTAGTGCTGAAGACCCAGATTTTCCTTTATCTGAATATCCATTCCTATTCATCCGTTATGGCTAACGGAGCGAAAATGGAAGTAAAATGATCCTGATCTTAGAAGGAAACGTTGTGAAGAAGGAAAAAATGAAATATATTTGTTTAGACTGAGAGAAAAGTATGATTGAAAAACATCAGCAAGAAAGGCGGGCCATTTCCTGCAGACAAAACCTTTATATGATGAATGAGAAGTGCCATTTATGTTTGTGTTTCGACAGATTTTGTGTTTTTCTGTTTGATTTCGACAGATTTTGTTTCAATGGTTACCGTTAGGAATAGAAAAAGACATTTTTGTCATATCGCTATTTTTTCAACTTTACATAGATATATGATTACCTTATTTTACTTTCAAATTTGTGTTCAAGTATGTGAAAGAACAGCTTCATAAACTTATTTTTATATCGCGTGAAACATTGTAATATAACAAAATAACCCTTGAAAATTAAAATTATTTGCTGTTATTTTTCTCAGATTCGAAATATTCTAATATAACAAAATAAATTTTGAAAATTAAAATTGCTGTTATTTTGTCTCAGATTCGAGGCATTGTAATATAACAAAATAACCCTTGAAAATTAAAAAATTATTTGCTGTTATTTTTTGTCTCAGATGTCGAAACATTGTAATATAACAAAGTGCTTGAAAATTAAAATTATTTGCTGATATTTTTATCTCAGATTGATTGTAATATAACAAAATAACCCTAGAAAATTAAATTTATTTGCTGTTATTTTTGTCTCAGATTCGAAACATTGTAATATAACAAAATAACCCTAGAAAATTAAAATTATTTGCTGTTATTTTTGTCTCAGATTCGAAACATTGTAATATAACAAAATAACCTTTTGAAAATTAAAATTATTTGCTGTTATTTTTGTCTCAGATTCAAAAACATTGTAATATAACAAAATAACCCTTGAAAATTAAAATTATTTGCTGATATTTTTATTCAGATTCTAAAACAAAATGTAAATTTTCGAAATTTATTTTTTGTTTAAGGCGTAAATTAAATTTACGTACATTAAAGAGTTGTGTCTAATCCTCAATGTCCTGCAGTGTGAAGTGGATATAAGTGATTGAACATCAGCCCTAATGTTCATCAGTGGTTCATGGTGCCACTGAGATAAGAATGGGGAACATTAAAGTGTAAATCAGGATAATACAAATGTAATGAAATACATGGTATCTTTAAAAATTTAATTTAAGATTCATTGGTTTATAAGTTTAAAAGGTTTAAAGTTTCAGTTTCAGTTTAAGTTTAAAAGTTTGTTTCATTGGTTATTATAATATTATATATATAATATTTTAATAACTTTTTAAGGTAAATGTTTAAAGATATATAGAAATCTCTAGTATAAAAAAAAGCTAGTAAATTAAAGACTTGATAATCACAACTTAATTTATATTTTTACACTAAAGCAAATTTTGAAATATAACGAACAATAAAAATACTTTTTTAAATAAATAATACCTGTAAAAAATCATCAATATTTCTAAAAATACTAATTAGAGTATTACATTAAATAACTGAGATTTAATACATTACAAAGAAAAGTTCCCAAAAAACATTTCTGATTCGGATTATTAAACGATTTCTTTAACAAATAAGATTTTTTTGAAACGTAAGGTCGTTTTATTTAATTATTACATTAACTATATTCTTTTTTTGTGATACGAATATTATGTATCATAATATTTTATTTATGTATAATTTTCTTTATCTTACTAAAATTCATTTGCCATAAATATAAAAAAAGTATAAATATTTGTTGCATTTCAAGATCTAGAATGTATAAAAATAGTAAACATTTTTTATAGCAATTAAACCAACGCTTCACAATTTGATGTCCTTAAGTTAATAACAAAAAAAATATTTTTTGATGAAAAAAAAAATTTATTTCGTAGCTGTTAAATAAAAATCTGAAAATAAAAGAAGCTTGTAATTAAATTGTTACCATTAATAAACTGCGTTAAAATACTCTTTTTCCTTTATGCCGATGGAAATTACAGAAGATTTAGTAAGGATTTTTGATAATTAGTTATTCATAAGAAACACATAAGATGTAAATAATTACCATTTCACCAGATTTAAAAAAAAATAATAAATGATAGAGATAAAATCTGATACCGTGGGTTAAATATAAATAAAATATACTGCTCACATTTTTTAACACAGACACGCGCAAAGGGATAAAAAAGTTTAAAGAGTTTTGAAGAAAAATAGAAAAGTAAATAAATAAAAAATTCTTTGAATTTAGGAAAAAAATTGATAAAAAACACTGAATGCAAAGAAGTAATTAAATTCGTTGAATATTTATGTTGAAGAAATTATATGTAACAGCGAAACCAAAAAGCAACTTGAATATACGTGACTTCCGACGTAAAAATTTTTATTTTATACATTTTTTAAATCCTTCTAATATATCATGACCATAATAGATTAACGGAATTCATTTTTTGTTTACCAAAATATCGGTTTTGAATAAATTGATATTAAAAAATGTATACTGAATTCCCGACTAGAGTGGACTGATGCATAGTGCACTTAAAATTAAGGGTACCTGATTCAAAACTTGACAAACAATGTTGAATGAATAGGAATTATAATTTACCACAATTTGAATCACGGCGATGGGAATGATAATTTGTCACAACTTGAATCATAGAGATGCGAATGATAATTTGCCACAATAAATTAAATATGACCCGATAAATCTATAGAAAGTATTTCCGCTGAACTCGAAAATAGAAGAAGTGTGTGTGAAACCAAGGTAGCACCACTGTAAATACATTTCCTTTTTTGTAACTGCATAGTTACAAAGTGGACAATGTACTTTAGTCCCAGCAATGTGGAGTCTTAACATTTGCCGGTAACCTGCACATGTAAATGGAAAGTCAAAACTATCCAGTAATTACAAACAAAATAGAAACTAGATTTTTATAAATCATAGACAATTTATTATACTAAATTATTAATGGAAGTATAAATGACATGAATAGCTATAAAAAATGATATTGTTTAATAAGTAGAGCTCGATATATTTAAGCCATTTAAAAAAAAAGAAAATATCATGGCAATAAGATTGTTGTTAAGCTTATCTCGAAATTGATCAACATGTATTACTGTGCCCCAAAAGTAAGACGAATTTTTTTTCAAAAACTCTTTATTTATTCTTCATGTTAACAAAATAATGCCATGTTAACAAAATAAGAATACAATATAGAAGCCCTATTTTGAATAACTTTTATTTAATCCTTTTTTTTTTTCTTTTTTCGCTACTTATTTGTCATTCTAAACATGATTTCAAGTCAAAATAGCCAATTATTTAAAAACAAAACTTGGAGGTGCATTAATAATTATTATAATTCTTATCCATCTACATACACCTAGATTTCGTATTTGTCCTCAACAATTTTAATAAATCAACTCTTATTCTGTTCGAGTTTGGAATGGATTGATAATTTAAATCGTAATAATTTTGACCTTTTAAAAATTTTAATTATTTGTCAATGTTTTTGTTACTAACAATATTTGTTTGAATATATATTAGTTATTAAATTATAAATTTTGAGGGTCTATTAAAAATGAGGCCTACTAGACGTGAAATTAAATGTTGAAATACAGATAATATAACAAGAAGGATAAGTAGTGAATGAAAAAAAAAAATTAACATTTTGCTTTTAATATTATGTATCATTAACAAAAATATAACTTTATTTTTTTGTAAATTATTTGCCAAATTCAGTTAAAAACAAATGAATTTTTGCGTTTTTTAAGTTTATTGTCATAATTGCATAGGTAGAGAAATAAAAAAACCCTGTTGATTACATTCAGCCCATATTATTAAGTATTTTATTTATTATTCGTCTACCTTATACCATGTTTCATGTCTGCTTTTAGCAATTATAGTACTCATTTCAGATTCAGAACTAGTATATCAATTTAAACATTTTCCTAACAGAAGTTACTTAAACACACCCATCTGATACTTTTTGAATGTGAAAATTTAAATCTGTATGACTGTTGCCAATTATTTGTCATTTAAATATTTTTTTAAATATCAACATAATTGTATATAAATGAACCATGCTTAAAACAGAGAATACTTGATTACAGTAGAAAGCTGTTAATGCTATGTAATTCTTTCTAGTCACGTTTTTTTTATCTTAAAGCCCTATGATAATTTTTTGAATTTGAAAATTTAAATCTGGTAACTGTTGCTCAATTCTTTTACCATTAAATTTACATAGATATTATTATTTACATTATTTTTTGAACTGTAGATGTAAAGAACATGCTGCAAATAAAAAATACTAAATTGCAGTAAAAAAATCTATTGTGCTTTCATTTTCAATCACGTCTTTTACCTTAAAAGAGATATATTCATTTCTTAAAAAGTTAAAGAGTTTTACGAATATGTTATATAATGATTGTTGTATATCAAATAAAAGATAAGGACGAATAATGCAAATAAATAAATAAATGAAATAAAAAAAATAAATCAAATAGGTTACAAATATCAATTTGTAGGAAAAAAGACATAATAATATACAGGATATTTTATTTTACTGCTAAATGGCATTTTTAAAAAAATTTTAATTTTTTTGTAAATTGCATATTAAATATGTTTAACTTCATAATAATTATGTGTATATTATGTATGGCTATTTTTACTGTTAGTCAAGAAGATATATTTATAATTACTAAAATATTTAAATATGTAATAGTTTATTTTTCAAAATTAATTCAAATTAATGCTTTTAAAAAATAAAATTTATACTTTTCGATAAATAATAAATAATCAAATTTTTGTACGTATAAAACAAAATGTTTCACTGGTTTATAATCAAAATTAACCACTTAATATCCAACAATAAATTAGTTAAGTCAAGTTATTTGTTAATGATTAAATTTATATGCATACAATTTTTTTATTTTTTTTTTTTTACATTTTTTTCTTCTTAAACAATAGTGATTGTTAAGAATGCAAGATATTCATTAGAATAAAAATATCAATTCTTTTCCTGATATGTAAAAAAAAAAATGCAGCTGTTACAAAAAAAAAAAAAAGCCCAATATTTTTATCCATATTTCTTTATATAAAGATACATATCTACATACACATAAACATATACAGATCTAATAAATATTTATGTCTATATATATTAGGTATTATTTCTATGTGATACTGTACAGTTCATTTCTGAATATTATAATGAAATATTTTTTAGTCGGTTTTCTAAAATGATTACTTACATATTAAATATATATCTATAGCTGGGCAAATATTTATTGTTAAAAAATATATTTACTAAACATTGTTTCAAAAATTTCAGACATAATAAAATTGAAAACTTTATCGTTTATAATAAGAACATAAACAAATGGTAAATTAGTTCATTTTTGTAATTGCGTTTTTATGACTTTTTAAAGTTTTGAGTTAAAACTAAACTAAAAATGTTAACATATTTTTAAGTTTCTTTTTAGTTACTACGCTCAGTAATATAAATAACTCAATTTGCTATGTTTATCAAAATATTTTTATCAAGATATTTTTCAGGACTTTTAAATCCCTTGTTTATAAGAACAGTGTACACTGTTTTTTCAATTGCTTTTTTTTTTTTTTTTTTGACATTTTGTTTGAGTTATGTTTACATTTTTTGTTGATTGGAAAATGATTTTTTTTTTCTCTGTCTACCTGTATAACTTTCGCGAAGTTATGAAGAACATTTTATGCAATTTCGAATGATTTGAATAGCTTTAAAAATTAACATTTGCACTTCGAGAGGTTTTAATTGCCGAAATACACCAACAATTTTTATAAAATTAAAATGTAATATAAAATAAAATGTAATGTTTAATTCTATAAAAATAACGCTTATTTCACTGTATTATAAGGAAGCAAATAGCACTAGTAATAATAATTATTATTAGATGTACTTTACATCGTTGCATACAAGAGCTTGCAGCATAGAAGTAGAAGAGCTGGATCCAGGCTTTATATCTTTTGCCTTTCCATCCACTTTGTTTTTACTCGCCCTGAAATTGGATAACTTGCGTTATTCCTCCTCATTCTTAGCATATTAGAAATTCAGAGCAAGAATATTCAGAAACATTTAGAACAAGACATATGAAATATTTTTATTTTAAAGCATGAGTGTAAAAAAAAGATGTTTAAAAATTATTATTCAAGAAACTTTATAAATGTTCCTATCTTTTTTTTTTTATATAAAATTATATGTTAACTTAAAATTATATATAATTCCTTCATGATTAACAAGGAAATTAGATGAATTTTTAAATCGCACTTAAAATTCTTCAAAAAAAAAAAAGACACCCAGTTAAATGTTATTTATTATAATTTAAGAACGGTTACAACAGTGGATCAATTCAAATAATTAATGTGTAATAGTACAAGGTACACATCATATGTCATATGTGATTCCTCACCAGTATACCAGTATTCTATTGAACAATGTTGATCAACATACGTAGAATTTCTAATTGTCTATAAGTTAAGCGGATTGATTGCATTAGAAAGAAATAGTATGACAAAAAAAAAGGAAGTTTTTCTCTCTTTAAAAATTTTAGGATAATCGTTTTATTTTTAAGGATAACCTTTATTATATATTTCCCATTGAACATA
>BPLR01015901.1:0-21217 GCA_021605095.1 Caerostris extrusa
TACGTATTGCTGTTTTTTGATCGCAAACTCCCTGTTAACTTCCGTGTGAAAGTTTAGTGGAATTTTGCTATATTTGGAGAATTTCGTTCATATCTGAATGAAATAATTTAAAATATGATACTACTAGAAATTAACAAAACCGTGTTATTGAAGATACATTACGTTTAAAGTTCAAGAATGCATTAGCAGGGTAAGTAACGTATTATTTTCTGATGTATAAAACACCGACTGCAGCTTGTGATAACATTGACTACTGTTCCTATTTATTGTTTGTTTTTTCTTTTTATATTTTTTGAGATAATAATATTGAAGAATCTTCTGTTATTTATTTTAAAAATCAAATTGCTTATAAAGTTTGTTTGGTTGAATAATTCATTCGAAAATCATGGTCTGGTTGACATTTAAAAAAAAAAAAAAAAAAATTGTGAGGGGGATTTATGAAATAAGTTATTCAATTCTAAAGCGAATTTTGAAAAGTTACAGTTTTCAAAGATTTAGCATAATTATCGAATTATTTTTTTTTAAATTTGGACAAATTTTAAATTTTTTTTTTTTCATTTGTGAAATATTGTGATTCTCATTTAAATAATTTAAAGTTCAGTTTTCATGTAAAATTTACTTTGTACTATGATAAATAATGATTTTCATTGTAAATTAAGTAGATTTTTAACATGTTACATTGCTGTATATATTACAAAAAAAAAAACACTTAAAGTTTTAAGTCTTATGTAGGTTAAACTTTCAGGTTATATTTCTTTAATAAAGAAAATGGGAATTCTGCAGCTTGTGATTCTGATTTTGCCAAGTTTTTTTTTTTTTTTTCCACTCCAAAGAGTGATAATTGTTTCAACTTTGCTTGTTTATCTGATAACCCCTTTTTTTTTTATGATTATCATATTGATTCCTGTTGTTCACTACTTATTTTGTATTACTTTTACTATTATGGCATATTTTAATTATTAGAATACATCCCACTGATTAATTTTACTCTAGTAGAGCATGTTTCATTATAATTATGCAGGAAGGAGCATTGATTCCTTTAATATCCATCCTTGCTCTGCTGTTCTAATTGTGGAGCAATGACAGAAGTATGCATTGTTCCAAGTCAAATATTATTCTTCTGTTACATTTGTTGTATGAAGAATAACTTGAAATGAAATGTTTTTTTTTTTTTAACCCTTTTATCAAACTTTGTCATTTGACCTTTAATGAAATTCTGTTCTTTATTTTCATTTTTATTAAACAATGGAAAGCATAAGAAGTATATGAAAAAAATATTCTCAACTGAGAAAATCTCTGAATGAATTGTCATAGCATGCTAGACTATTTCAGTTTTTAAAGGAAATAGCTGGAATTTTCACTTCTCGTCATTCCAAACATCTGGGAGATCTAGTAAAATTCTTTTTTTTTTTTACGCATTCTCGTATGTTGTTTTTTAATGATTTCCCTTGGATATTCTTTTTATTTAAATCTAGCCTTCTTAGGCAAAATTATACTGCTGGAAGAAACTTTCCTTATAAAGTGAAAATATAGTAGAAGTCAAATAATTAATAAAAAATATATTAATAAGTTCATAACATTAGTATTTAAAAATTAACAAAATTGACAGCATTAAAGGTGCACACTCAAAACTTGCAATTATGATGAAGCATTCAATGAGTATTCTTTATCTGTTATCTTTCCTAGGAAATACAGTTGGAAGGAAGTGATTGAAAATGCAGAAACACAATAAGTTTCAATAATGGAATAAATGGAACAATTTCTTAAAAATTCTAATAATTTGCATTTAAAGAGGTTGAAATTTTGATCAAATTCAAATAAATTGATTTTATAATGATATACACTCTATATCTGTATAAATAACTAACTTTTAATATTCATTACTATTTGGTTATAGTAAATGTACAATTATGAAGACCAGTTTGATTTTACTGATCTATTTCAAATCTTCATTCCCTCCCTGCAAAGAGACTAATTAGCATAATATTAAATATATGTAAATAGAAGTTGTACAAAGAAGAGTTTTAGTGCTTAGCATATTCGATTTAGTATTAAAAATTATTGTATTGAAGATTGTATTTATTACTTATTATTTTGTTTTTTAGTGGAAAGCCAGAGTCTGTAGATGTGACCATTGCAGATTTTGATGGAGTTTTATTTCACATTTCTAATTTAAATGGAGATAAAACAAAAATTCGTGTTAGTATATTTTTTTTTAAATTGTCTCTCCACATTTATTTTTATTTTATTAATTGTGCTGTTATATATATATATATATATATATATATATATATATATATATATACATATATTGACTTATTTGTTTGTTTTTGTATTGCAGGTTAGTATTTCTTTGAAATTCTATAGACAATTACAAGAGCATGGTGCTGATGAGGTGAAATAGATTTCCATTATTTTTTACTTCATTTGTGTGTTTCATTGTAAACAAATAAGTTTTTAATAGATTTACAAAATATATAAATAATTATATAAAAATATAGATTCACAATGATATAAATTATAGATTCACAATTTTAATATTATTAATCAGAATAGGTTTATTTCTGTGTAGTAAGATTAAATGAATTTTAGAGTTTTTTCAAAAGCAGCAACCCAATTTTAATTAGGCTGAATATGCTTAGAGGTATTTTTAATCATATTAATGAGCAAGTTTAAAAGTAACTGTTTTCTTTTTCAGTTGCTGCGGAGAGAATATGGAGCACTATTAACTACACCCGAAGAAGGTGGTGTGAATTATATGATTTTTTTATTTTTATTATTATTATTTCGCATCTCAGAAGTAAAGTTTGGTTTTGTAATATTTGTTTAGACTCTGTGAAATACAGTCATTGTTTCAAACAAATATGTTAAGCATTTAATTTAATTTTTATAAAAGTAGCTACACATTATTTTTATGCTGTTATGCAAGTAGAATTTTTTTCTTTTTTAATGCCATAATATATATACAACATATATTTTACAATTTATATATATATTTATTACAATATATATATTTTTTCATATTCCACATATATATGTCACAAAAGTGGTTTTATAATTTTTTGGATATTAAATCTTATGTATGTTAAATTAAAAGTTTTTTTATCTGTGTTATTTTGTACATTTATTTCTTACATAAATAATTAACATTAAAAATTATAAATCTTGTTTTAAATTGTATAATTGGAGATAGTTAGTCATTATTTAAAATTATTGTACTTTTAATTGTCACAGTTTTTATTTAGCATCTGTAAAAATTTCCTGTGTAATACTTTTAAATCCAAAAAAGAAATATGTTGCATATAAACTTTTACTATAAATGTCTAGTCTTTTAAATAATTCTATTCATATTAAAATTAAGAGGTTAACTAACTTCATATTAAACATTTTGAGGCATCAATTGTGTGTGTGTGTTGTAGCTAATCTGTGTGTAGACATTATCTGCCCTTTGCTTCAAATATTAATTATTTATATGATCTTCCAAATATTTTTTCAAATAACTATGAAATCATAATCGAATCATTTTTAGAATGGAATATTTTGTTTAAAATATTAATTTTTTTTTCCCCCAATTTATGAAGAAATAATATTTGATTATTTTAGACAATTTAAGATTAATCTATTATTAATGTGCTTCAAATGCTATTTAGTTAACCTATAACTAAAGTCAATTTTTTTTTTTTGTCCGTAGTAAATTATTTTAAAGCAAAGGTACTCAAACTAGAAGGGTTTCTTGCATTACGGTCTCTTTAAAAAAATCATAAACTTTACAGAAATTTAATCTATTGGAAATTAGATTATCTTTTTTGATAATACATATAGAATATCCACAACAGGAAATAATTCAACTCATGGACTGGCTAGCATGACCATAAAACCTGAATTCTATTAAGCGGTGATGCTATAGAAAGTATTTTTTATTCAGTCCATCCTCATTTGAAATTCGCCATTAATAAGACCAGTGAAAGTTTCTTCCTGTTGAAGTCATTAATGCCATTTTTAATTATATTAAAGTGCGGTGAGGCTGTTCGAAGTTATGCATGTTGGATTCATTATTCATGTCATTTGCCATTTATAATTTATTTTTATAAATTTGCTGATTTAGTGTAAAGTAGATTTTTGTTTGTGCTACATATTTGCTCTTTATTATTTATTACTTATATTGACCAATCATAGAAATCTGTTTAAAATTTTGGGTCAGGTGTTTTATTTATTTATTTAACTTATTTTATGGAAAGCAGTATAGTACGACTAAAGCATTGTCAAGATATACCCTTTTTATAAGCTAACCGTTGCAATTTGAAGGTAAAGTGTTAACTTTATAGCCATGTTTGCTCTTATTCATTATAACACTTAAAATATTACTGCATATTATAGTTAAAAATGAGAACATTATAAAATAAAATAACTATTGTAAAATAAAAAATATATATATGCATTGTACTTAGCATTTTTCTTGCTAGATTCCATTTTCATAATTTTTTTAATGGCAGACTTTGTTATTTATATGGGTTTTTTAGCATTTTCCTTATAGCCTAACTGAAAATACTGTGGTATAGCAATTGATTTAAAATCAAAATAATGTATACAGTACTACTTTATTAGAACACATTATTAAATTAATGAACATCCGAATATGCATAAATTGACAAATTATAAATGTATACTTGCAACAAATTATAAAATATGTAATGTAAGAAATGTCATCATGATGTACGTAATTTTAAAGATAAGTGCAGCTGAGGTAGATTAACAAATTTTGGATATTTTATCGTCCTGTTTATATTGTACAGTTGTGTGTAATTATACAGACCTAAGTGTTTTAATTATTCATTAATTTCTAATTTATTAATAACTATATGTATGTAGAGAATGTTTTTATATGTATATCTCATGATAGTTATGTTCTGAGGAACACCCTTCTACCTGTGTTATAGTGGGTCTTAATGCATTTTTAATACAATTACATGATGCATTTTATTTTTATACCATCCTTTTTTTTTTCTATGCATTTTAATTTATATATAAAATTTTATTTAGGGTACAATGTGACTCTTCTTTTTGATTTGGAAAACATTCCTCCTTCTTATGATAACTTAATTTTAAAAGCTGGTCTTTTGAAGCGCAATTGTTTTGCATCTGTGTTTGAAAAATATTTCGAATTTCAAGAAAGAGGTGAAGAAGGTCATAAGAGGGCTGTCATTCATTATAGGGATGATGAAACTTTGTAAGTTTTGATATTATATTAAAGTGTTTAATTTTTAATATGGTATTATTAATAACAAATTTTATACATTTTTTGTTTTATTTCAGATATGTAGAAGCAAAATCTGATAGAGTTACTGTAGTTTTTAGCACCATATTTAAAGATGAAGATGATGTTGTTATTGGAAAAGTATTTATGCAGGTAATTTTCAATAACAATGTAGCATAATAAATACTCAAAAGCAATGAATATCTGTATATCTACACATATAATCAAAAATATAAACCTCATGTTTTAGATTATATATGATTTAATACTTAAATTGTTCCTTGTATAATAAATTTTAATTTTTTTTTTTAGATAAAATTGCAGATTTACAGACATATTTTATAATAGATATTTGAGAAATTTATGGTACTTTTTTAATAATTTCTCTGATTAAAAATACTTTCTTTTATGAAAAATAATCTTAACTATATAAGTTTTTTGTTTCCTCGACTTCTGATTAGTATTCACATTTCTCTTTTGATCGCATTTGGATCTCTATAGATATCCAAATTTACAGTTAAGACAGAATAAGCAAATTTAAGATTCTTATAAAATATTTTGAAGCTTTTTAATAAAATTGAATATTTATTAATATTATATCTTAAGTTTTTTTTTTTAGATCTTTTTATAATAAATATTGAATTTTTAAAAGATGTTATTTATAAATAAAGATTTATAAGAAGAAAATCAGTTCTTTTTAATGAGTTGAATTACAAGATTGCACAGTATATTTTTTTTATTATTGGCTATGTTTTTTTTGCTTTCATTTTTTTTTCTTTTAAAAATATAATTAAAAATGAACTATTTAAGAAGTTTAAAGTAAGAAATTATCTTCAAAAATTTATTTTTTTATAATGAATTGTAATTCAGCTTAAAGTTCTAATGAGAGAAAGTGTAAATTTTCTTTAATTTTTTTTTATCTACATTTTTTTTTTTTTTCCTTTGTTATTCCAGGAATTTAAAGAAGGCAGAAAAGCTAGTCACACTGCCCCTCAAGTGCTGTTCAGTCACAAAGAACCTCCCATGGAACTTGCAAACACTGATGCTCGAGTGGGAGATAATATTGGATATATCACATTTGGTATATAAATGCACACAACAATTTCATATCATGTAGTTTAACTGCATTGTTTATAATATTTTTCTCACTTCTTAAAAAAATTAAAAACCTATACAATTTCAAATAAATGTTAAAATAAACTACATTATTTAGAAATTTTATTTTCTATTTTGACTGTTTTTGTAAAATAATTATAAAAATTCCTATTGAATTATTCAAGAATATTTATTTCTTATTCAGTCATAAATGACATTTAAAATTTATACAATTTCTTGTATTTTCTTTTGTGATTAAAAAGAATGTAGTCCCGTTATCATAATATAGTTAAAATATAATTAACATTATTTTCTCTATTAAAAAGAATTGACAAAACAATTAATTGGCAACTAAAATACATACATTAAAATTATTCATTCCATCTCTTGATAAGATATTTATTCATTTTAATATAAAAAGATTCGTTTTATATTATATTTAACTAAAAATAATATTGTTTTTATATTATTTTTCTTTATAATGATGTGTTCCTAATATTATGTTATTTTTATTTTAATTCAGTGCTTTTTCCAAGACACACCAATAAACAAGCTAGAGACAACACCATAAATCTTATCCATACATTTAGAGATTATCTACATTATCATATCAAATGCTCAAAAGTAAGTTTTTATATTTTTATTCAATTAGAAAGAATTAGATTTAAAATGTATTTATATATTGTTACATTTTAATGGGATTTTTTTGGATAATTTACTTTTAGAAGTTTAAGTTAGCTAATTATGCCTGTAATGGTTAGTATGGTTGTGATTATTAGCATATGTATTATGGCATTATGTATAATTTATGCTAACATAATATGTAGTTGCATATTTATTTAAATTCTAGGTTAAAAAACTTATTATTGTTCATATATCATGTAAAATAAATAATCTTAAAAAGAACCATTTAAAACATTTTCACCTTAATTTGCATTTCAAGTTGGTATGCTTAAATATTTAATCACTTATAAGTTTAATTGAATTTGAATCCTGTGTTGTGTTTGAATATACATTATTCAAAAATAAAATGACAAAATAATATTTAAAATAGCTCATGTAATATGAACTAGTGTTAAAAAAAGTTATGTTTAATTAAATGTAATAATTTAGCTGAAAAATTTTAATTAATTTAGATGTAAATATCTAAATTATAATTAAATTTTGAAACTCATTTAGTTGAATTTAAATTTATAAATACTGTGACTGTTCATTTTACTTGATGGGATTTTATTATTTTGCATACTTTTTGTCATTATACCAATATACAAATAATGACATAAATTTGTTTTATTTTATTCTTATATATTATTCTAGCTACATTACTTGATAAAAGTAATATATAAATATTCTTTTTAATCAATTTATTTCAATGTATATTACATTTATATTTCAAAAACATTAAACAAATCTTGGTATTCACTTAATAACATTTGCATACATCTTTCTTTATAATAAATAAAAAAATGATAACCTTTGCTGTAAAAATATCTTTAAACTTTGTGAATTTGTCATTTGCTGTTCCAAAATAATTTGTTTACAAATGAGAAAGATTTAAATTTTTGTTGTAATGCTTTTTATCTTAAAATTCGCCTTACTGATTTTATTTACATATTTTGTCATTTAATAAAATACTTCAAACATAATATATTTTCTCATATGGTTTACTTTGTTCACTGGTTCTATTTGTGATTTTCTAATATAAATGGATATTAAACCATTGTCAATGAGAGAATATGATTTATTGATAACTTTTATTTAAGTAAACTGTGAAAGAATGTAATTTGCTTAGTTTACACTATGTCCATCCTATTTCCTATTATTTTTATCATTACTAACTCATGTATGTGTTTGTGAAGTTACTATTGAATTTAAAAATGTAAAAGTAGTATAGAAAGAAAAATAACATGTTACCATTTTATTGCAGGCATACATTCATTCCCGTATGCGTGCCAAAACCTCAGACTTCTTAAAAGTTTTGAACCGAGCAAGACCGGAACCTAAAACTGTTGAAAAGAAAACTATGAGGTGTGTTATTTTGATTTTAATGTTTTTTATGAGAAAAAAAAAAGTTAAGTTTTGGAAAATTATGATTTTTATAATTTGTAATTTGATTTTCTTTTTAAAATAAATAAATTTGATTAATCTGCAACTATAAGTAGAAAGAAACTTTAAAAATACAATCAGAAATAAACATTAATTAGCCGATAATTGTATGATGCATCATGTGCATGGTGTTTTTAACGCAAGCCTAAAAATAAAAGTAACAATTATTGTAAACAAGTAAAATTCATAAATTCCTTTGTTTTATATTATCTTGAAGCTTTTACTAATAATTAACATTAATAAAATTACATGTTTGCTGTATGCTATATTGTTTGAATGAAGGATATTTATTTTGTAAATTATATTATTGCTCTATTTTTAAAAAAATTATTAATCTATAAACCCTTGATTATAATTAAGACCCAAGACAGAAATTGTATTTGATAAATATTTATATATTCCAATCTCTACTGTTATATACTTAAGTGTACATTTATAATTTTTTTTTTTTTTCTTTTTTCATCTATACAAAAATATATATTTAAACAAAATTTAAAATGTTAAATAGTATAATCTTGTTTATTTGCGTATATTTTTTTATGAAAGATAAATAAATTTTTGTTTATATTTTACATATAATTTTTAAATGTTAATACTTATTTTTTTTCCAACAGTGGGCGGACTTTTGTTCGGAATTAAATGGGTCAATCAATAAAGACGAAGAATCAAATTGTAAAATAGTTCATTCCTTGAAAGAATTTAAATTCATTGGTGAAGCAAGGCTCATTTGTTAGACTAAATACAATTTATATAACTCTCATCTTCACATGAGCATTTGAAAGCTTTTTTGGTGTCTCAAGTGCGGTACAAATGAGAGAACATTAATTTCATCAAAAATTGTATTGCTGCTATTATATATAGCTGTAACTTCCTTAATTTTTTCAGCTTTTTCCTGCAATTACTTTTTATAAGATGGTTGATTTTATGATGTGATTAAAAGTATATTATAAATTATATAATTTATGTTAATTATTTGTATAATAAAAAACATGCATTTCTGTTAATTAAATTTTATATAATTCAATAAATATTTAATATGAATATATTGATTAATTATTTTTTGTGTTATCAACTGTGCTTGAAATCTGTGTAAAAAAAAAAAAACTATGAGATAAATATAAAATTAATCTAAAAATATGATTCCAATGATAAAGTGTTTATTTATAATTTTCAAACATAGAATATCATCGCACCATTTACTATGCATATTATATAACATTTTATTTTTATATATTGAGAAAATAAACTAAAATAGCAGCATTGAAAAGCTATTAAATGAATAACTTTTACTTTAAAAACAATCTGTTTAGAAAATTAATTTTGAAAATCATATTTTAGTTATTAGTTGATTAACCAAAGATATATTTTAATTTACAAATATTTTATGAATTACACATTTTAAGTGAAGTTTATTATTTACTTTGAAATAAAACAATAATAACATTAAGCTAAAGTTTTCTTTTTATCAGCTTATCAACCTGTTCTTATTTGATTACAATTGCTACTTAATTTACAGCTATTATTAAGTTTAGATTCAGTGATATATTGTTATGAAATAAAAAAAAATAATTAGATTATGAATTGTAGTAATTTCTAAAAACCCTTGTATCTATTTCCAGTTAGATTTTTAAATTATTAATTCTTATACGATAAATTTTATAACAATATTTTTTTTATTTATAATGCATTTAGCTTATTTGTTAAATATTACTTTAAAAAATTTTTTTTTTTAAGTTGTTCAATATCAAAATTTTAATAAATGTTTCACTTCCAAACAGTTCTAAAGATTTATTGCATAATATTGTATATTAATTTTGTATAGTTTATGTATTGAAAATAACAAAAATTACTTTAATTTTGATATACTAAAATAAAATCACAACAAATTCATTACAGCAAAAATTGCAACAAATTTGATTACTGCAGTCAATGTAATAATATTCTACTTTGAAGATCTTTAAATTATTAAATTTCGTAGTTTTAGTTACACAATCATTTAATTTTATTGGCCTGAGCATATAAATGAATATAATTTTTGAATAAATCACTTAATCTTCGAATGTTATTAACATTATTATTACAAGCACATAGCGTTCTATTAATAGCTTTAATGCAGTGTTGTTAGATAACCTTAAAAAAGTATTGCTCAAGAACACAAAAATTTGTTTAATCTGTATATAAAGTTCGGTGCTAATTTTATTCATTGTTGTGATTTTTAATAAAATTATATTTACAGAATATATATATATATGCTTTCTAATCTGTAGTAGTTTAGAAAATTAATTAGTTATAGTAGTGTGATATTTTTAGAATATAATTACATTTATTTCTGCATATTATAAGAGGATTTTCCTAATTTAAATTATCAACATATTAATATGAAGAATCCATTCTAGAACCAATATTTATTTTGATATCATGACACAATATTTATATGTACTTGAAGATAATTCCTTTAAAAAAGTTGTTACATATATCTATTTTTTATCCATACTCCATATTTATATGTCATTCTTCTAATGATAAGAATAACAATTTAATACCTCCTAGAAGATATAGAAGTAAGTTTTTATTTATTATGTGTGAATATGATATCCTGATGCAAGGCCCATGATGTCCACAAAAATGAGCGATGAAAAGTAAAACCATTTGTTGTATCACAGCTAATTGCTTCTTTATGGATTGGCTGAAGTTGTTCATTGTTTATATATTCCTTCAAATATAAAATTTAGTGTTTTTTTACTAACAGCTTTTTCATGGATTGTTTGGGGTAGTGAATGTTGAATATATTACTATATGTATTCAAAGGAGTTAATCTTCTTCCAGTAGAGTAATGTCTGCACGTACGAAATTGAAATTCTTGAATAAATTCATTTGATATTTTTATAGCATCATTTAATTTGACAATAAAATGTCCTGTGATTTAATTTATTGAGACTTGGAATATTCACTGAAATTTATTATTTTAACTTAAAGTTAATATTAAGCTAAAAGGAATGTATTTTTAAAACATTTTATAGTGAATAAATCTGCACATTTGCATCATAAAAAAAAATTCAATCTAGGAATCACAGCAAAATGTCTGGAAATTTACATCAATTTTTAATGATATCAGAAAAATTGTTGTCTCCTTAGTAAGATAAAAAATTTAGAATTGATTGAACATGTGAAATCTATAGATATGTAATTAATTATATGTACATAATTTATGCTTATTACATGAATAACTGAAACAGTAATTTGTACGTTATGTTGGAATACATCATTAACCTAAAAAACCTGCCTTGATCACAGAGAGATTATCCAATCACTGTGCAATCAATATGTATGTATTTTGTAATAACATTCTTTTATTAAAAAAGTTATGAAGGTTATTTTAATAGATGTAATCAAATTAAATTGTTGAGAAAAGAATTAAAAATAATGTAAGTTTTAGTTCGTCTTTCGCTCTTTTTACTTTGGATATATATTTTTAATTTTGTTGTATGAATTGAATATTTTTGCTAGGAAAAATTAAATTTATTTTGCTTTTGAAAAATTAAAAATAACTGCCTTGAAGCAAAATCAAATGAGAATAGATCCATTAAAAGGATTGTGTTATCATTAATGTACAATAGAATTAAAAATAATGCTATCTACCCCATTATTTAAAAAAAAGTTCATTTTTCAGTAAAAATAGATTTAATATATATCAATCATAAATTATTTTTTATAATCTAAAGCATATAATATCATGAATATTTTTTGAAGCTAAAAAACTTCAATATACAATTTAAGTAATAATGTAAAACTCAGTCTTTGCCTTCTAGGAAATACTACAACTGTTAAAGTAATACTTATATTTTTGTGGATAATACACAGTTAAAGGAAAAATCTAAAATTTTGAAACAATTTTCTGAAAGGAAGAATAAGAATCTTTATGATATGAAATTAAAATAACGTAATTTACATGAAAGATTTCTTTTAAAAAAAATTACATGTTCATCTTTGTGGTGCGGTGTGTTTAAATTCATCTGCGAGATTTCAGAAGAATAATGCATACCTCCCTTTATGATTCTTTCTTAAGTGCCATTCTTTTTCTCTGAATTTTGATGTACTACATGTTTTTTTTTTTTTTTTTTTTAATTTTGATGTACTTAAATTTTTACAAATATGTTTTTTACTCCATCATTAAAAAAATAATTATGTATTTTTAAATCTTGGAGTTTTCCAAGTCTCTAATTTCTTTTCAAACATTGGTCCTTTCGACTTGAATGTTATTTAGATTAAATAAATGAATGTAAGAATATCTCGTAGAACTGTATAGAGGAACAAACGCTATGGAAGTTTTACTGATTATTTTTTAGAGATTGACTTGTTTGGTACCAATATACTTATTTGTTAATGAGAGGGACATTTTTTCTCAGAGTTACAATTATTAATTTGATATTCTATACTTCTAATAATTTCATTCCATACTTTTTTCTTTTATTAGCACACACCAACCATTGCATTATGTCAACTTTTATGTGTTTCTGGCTTCTTTCCATCATCCATAATTTCTTTCTTTATGTTTAAAAGATAGTTTATTTTTCTCTTACACATTTTTTTTGTGGAATTTATATATGGCAGGTTGATTGAATTTATTATGAAACTTTCATGAGACAAAAATGTCCACAGATTCCATGCAGCGGCCTGTAATCCCTATTACGAAATTCTTAGATTTTTAACATATAATCAGCCATTATATGCAGGAAATTGTAATAATTACTTGTTTACACCCTTCTTATATTTTACTTTTGTTCAATAATATTTGTTCTTTAAGTAAACAAACATTTATTGCGATTCTTAAAAGTTGCATTGACAGAAACAAAAATTTCAATTGTTAACCAGCAGCAAATCTACACTTTTTATGGAATTAAATGTGTAAATCACACAGGAGGATTATAAGGAAAGTTTCCATATGTCTATAATATCAACTGCAGGCAGCAAAATTAATTAATTTTTATTTTATATTTCAAAAAAATAATGAATTAATGTGATTGATATATATATATATATATAATATATTTTCGCTTAAAGCATTCAAATGAAATAATCAAGATTATAAAAACAAGTAATATAAAAAAAAAAAATTGTAAATCAGTTCTTACTTTTTTTCGCTATATTGCAGAAAAATCCTTTACAAATAAAGTTGAAATTTTTCTCTTACATCTGGTGCTATCTATTATTAGATACATGCAACTTAAATCTAAAAAAAAAAAACTAAAATTAATATTTGAAAAACTATTAACATCAAGTGTTCATCCACTACAAGTTCAAAAAAATGTATTTGAACTTGAGTGGATGAATAAAAAGTATTTTATAAACGATTAAAAATTTGAACAAGATATATATAGTGAGTGTGTGAACTAATAGTAGGAATTCGAGAATACTAAATAGCTTCTTACTGTTACATCCAAATAGTTAATATATCCTACACTAGATGGCAGCACCAACTCATCGAAATGTTAACTTGTGCTACGTAATACCTCCTGGCAGAATGCCAACCAAATGATTGGTTACATAACAATTGGTATGGGAGTGTGTTCTCCGGGAAATGCGAGGGGGCTGGGGTGGGTGAATCACGTGTAACCCCCTCCTCTCAACCTGAGCTGAGAAACGACAACTTTACCTCTGCGCTTAATTACCACTGTTGCTGATTACGAGGGACCGTAAATTTGCATGGCAAAAATGTTACCCTGGGGTGCTCTAGAAATATGTAATGGTTATTGTACTGAGCAGTACGCGTTATGGGGCTTTTTACCCTCCGCAATATATTTATATGACGTTCCCCGTACTGTTATTCTAAAAGTTGCTGTAAAGTATTCTAATGGAATACAATAAATCGGGGAAGGGTATGTGATTTAATTGGACGTTATACTTACCGAAGGAAGAGGGCATTTGTTACAAGAATAAAAATGAATTTGATTCGTATTTTTAATTATTATATTAAAAATAGTACTTGGATGTTATGTGCAATTTATTCCAATATGAACTTGTAGATAACGCAATGGGCTTCTGATCTAGAAGTGTTCAATTTTAATTTCGACAAGCAGTAAAAGTAAATCTATGTTAAGACAAGAAAAAGCCGGATACTACTACTGTGCCCAAAAATTAAGACCAGTTATTATTATTATTATTATTATTATTTTTCAAAAACTCTATTTATTCTTCCAAATTTATTTCATCGCCTTCAAAGTAATCCCCTCCGGACACAATGCACTTATTTCAACTTTTTGAATCAATGCAGTGTGAGCTGGCGCATTCAGTGTTTTCGGTACCAATCGAGATTTGGTCGACCAGAGGGCTCTTCGTCTTCAACGCATTCTCTGCTTTCTTTGAACTGTTTATACCACTTCTAAACATTTGTTTCTGATATAAGAATGCCTTCTGCAACATTCTATACGTTTCCGCAATCAAAAGTTAAAGCAAAGTTCTTTGCTCAATTCATTCAGACATTTCAAAAATCGTCGGAATCAGTTTTAGCGTCTCGCAAAGCCAAGCGTAACTCAAACACTAATGAATATTTTGACGTTAGATTTCACATAGATGTCAAGGACAGTGCCAGCAACCTAAAAAGAAAGAAAATTAAAATTCCATAAGAACCGGGAATTTTAAATTGAAAATTGGTCTTACTTTTTTGGACACAGTAGTAGATTTTAATTTCGACAAGCAGCAAGAATAAGCACGATACATTGGTAGACCACAAAGTTTCTATATTGGGTTTCAAAAAATTTCCGCATGAAGCTTCACTGGTTCCTGTGAAAACGCTAAAAGTAGCAATACATAAAAAAAAAAAAAAAAAAAAAAAATGAAGTATATCCTAAAAAATCAAAAGTTTTAACTTTTTGCATTAGATTTATTTTTAAAGCTATGATGTATCAATAGAATAATATTGTGTAAATTACTTTTAATTCACAAGATATCAATTATAGTATTTTTTTTTTTTTTTTTAAATGTACATAAAACAAAGATTATTTCCGATGTTTTTCATTCCTCCTATTTCACATAACTACCTGATAGCCAATTGACTAGCGCTCTGGCCTTTTGGTACCACAGGCTTCAGGTCTGAATCCTGGCAGTGGCATGGATGTATTGTTAGTGGTTTGAATTCACATTAAATTGTAGGTCCCGGTCTAATTACAATAAAATGTGCACAATTGACTAGCGCTCTGCCTTTGGTACCACAGGCTTCAGGTCTGAATCCTGGCAGTGGCATGGATGTATTGTTAGTGGTTTGGAATTCACATTAAATTGTAGGTCCCGGTCTAATTACAATAAAATGTGTACAATTGACTAGCGCTCTGGCCTTTGGTACCACAGGCTTCAGGTCTGAATCCTGGCAGTGGCATGGGTGTATTGTTAGTGGTTTGGAATTCACATTAAATTGTAGGTCCCGGTCTAATTACAATAAAATGTGCACAATTGACTAGCGCTCTGGCCTTTTTGGTACCACAGGCTTCAGGTCTGAATCCTGGCAGTGGCATGGATGTATTGTTAGTGGTTTGGAATTCACATTAAATTGTAGGTCCCGGTCTAATTACAATAAAATGTGCACAATTGACTAGCGCTCTGGCCTTTGGTACCACAGGCTTCAGGTCTGAATCCTGGCAGTGGCATGGATGTATTGTTAGTGGTTTGGAATTCACATTAAATTGTAGGTCCCGGTCTAATTACAATAAAAATGTGTACAATTGACTAGCGCTTCTGGCCTTTGGTACCACAGGCTTCAGGTCTGAATCCTGGCAGTGGCATGGATGTATTGTTAGTGGTTTGGAATTCACATTAAATTGTAGGTCCCGGTCTAATTACAATAAAATGTGCACAATTGACTAGCGCTCTGGCCTTTTGGTACCACAGGCTTCAGGTCTGAATCCTGGCAGTGGCCTGGATGTATTGTTAGTGGTTTGGAATTCACATTAAATTGTAGGTCCCGGTCTAATTACAATAAAATGTGCACAATTGACTAGCGCTCTGGCCTTTTGGTACCACAGGCTTCAGGTCTGAATCCTGGCAGTGGCATGGATGTATTGTTAGTGGTTTGGAATTCACATTAAATTGTAGGTCCCGGTCTAATTACAATAAAATGTGCACAATTGACTAGCGCTCTGGCCTTTGGTACCACAGGCTTCAGGTCTGAATCCTGGCAGTGGCCTGGATGTATTGTTAGTGGTTTGGAATTCACATTAAATTGTAGGTCCCGGTCTAATTACAATAAAATGTGCACAATTGACTAGCGCTCTGGCCTTTTGGTACCACAGGCTTCAGGTCTGAATCCTGGCAGTGGCCTGGATGTATTGTTAGTGGTTTGGAATTCACATTAAATTGTAGGTCCCGGTCTAATTACAATAAAATGTGCACAATTGACTAGCGCTCTGGCCTTTGGTACCACAGGCTTCAGGTCTGAATCCTGGCAGTGACATGGATGTATTGTTAGTGGTTTGGAATTCACATTAAATTGTAGGTCCCGGTCTAATTACAATAAAATGTGCACAATTGACTAGCGCTCTGGCCTTTGGTACCACAGGCTTCAGGTCTGAATCCTGGCAGTGGCATGGATGTATTGTTAGTGGTTTGGAATTCACATTAAATTGTAGGTCCCGGTCTAATTACAATAAAATGTGCACAATTGACTAGCGCTCTGGCCTTTGGTACCACAGGCTTCAGGTCTGAATCCTGGCAGTGGCCTGGATGTATTGTTAGTGGTTTGAATTACATTAAATTGTAGGTCCCGGTCTAATTACAATAAAATGTGCACAATTGACTAGCGCTCTGGCCTTTGGTACCACAGGCTTCAGGTCTGAATCCTGGCAGTGACATGGATGTATTGTTAGTGGTTTGGAATTCACATTAAATTGTAGGTCCCGGTCTAATTACAATAAAATGTGCACAATTGACTAGCGCTCTGGCTTTGGTACCACAGGCTTCAGGTCTGAATCCTGGCAGTGGCATGGATGTATTGTTAGTGGTTTGGAATTCACATTAAATTGTAGGTCCCGGTCTAATTACAATAAAATGTGCACAATTGACTAGCGCTCTGGCCTTTGGTACCACAGGCTTCAGGTCTGAATCCTGGCAGTGGCATGGATGTATTGTTAGTGGTTTGGAATTCACATTAAATTGTAGGTCCCGGTCTAATTACAATAAAATGTGCACAATTGACTAGCGCTCTGGCCTTTTGGTACCACAGGCTTCAGGTCTGAATCCTGGCAGTGGCATGGATGTATTGTTAGTGGTTTGGAATTCACATTAAATTGTAGGTCCCGGTTTAATTATAATAAAATGTGCGCAAAATGACAATAGAATGATAAACCAAACCAAATCCGACTTCAAATAGATATTTTTAAGTAAAGGAACTCAGTATGAGCTAAATGTTGATATATTATTTCGCATGAACAAAAAACCCAATTGATTAAACTTTTGCTCACTGCAAAAGAGAACAAATATACTTGAACACAAAGCACATTATTCATTCTGATCTAGAACAGTTCAAGTTCATTTGGAAGTTATCTAGACACGTTCAAGTTCATTTGAAGTTATCTAGACACATTCTCATATATGCATTCCAAATGATACTGTATGACAGCTACTATCGGTGCCAAAAATAGGCTCATAATAGTATTTGCTAATTTATTATCATTCTGCTTAACATACTTGTCAGAACGTAAGACTTCATATCTCGTGGGTTGAATTTTTCGCAAAAGCCTCCCCCTCCCAAAAATATCCTGACATTCCTGCTCAATTGATAAGTACGGATTGTTAAAACAAAAATGCGATTCAATAGAAGATTAGTTTTTGTTTAATCATATTCAAATATTAACTTAAATGCATATCTTAATCTAAAGAAACTATTTGTGTGTTATATTTAATTATAATTTTGATCGAAATTTAAAATATCAAATATTAAATTTTTTTCTGAGAGTATTAAATGCGGGGCCCCGATGGCCCTCGGTGCCACAGACTTCAGATTTGAGTGCCGGTGGTGCCATGGATGTTTGTAGTGGTTCGGAATCCAATTTGAACCGTAAATCCCAGTCTAACATGACTGTTGGGCGTAGGGGTGACAACCCTACCCGTATAAAGAAAACATCTTCTGTCTCGAAATCTGCCAATAGGGCAACGGTCTTGGACCACCATAGGGCTGTTTTTCCAATGAAGAAGTATTAAAGGCAATTATGTAGTAAAGATTTCAAATCTTTTGTAAAGTTATATTTGGTTTTATAAAGTGTCTCCTTTTAAGAGATTTTTTTTTTTTTTTTTAACCTTTCTCTCATTTGGGGTGGGTAGCACGTTGAGTTTAAATCTAGGCAAACCTAATTCGAAATTCTACAAATGAAACTGAATCGAAAGATCTCCTGTGCCTATCCCTGAGATTTACACGGTAATTTTTAGTCCAGAAAGTCCTTTCGTTAAATTCGAAAAAGAAAGTATGAAGAGATGCCATCCTTGGGGATGTCCATTCAAAATTGTGGTGTAAAAATGTTGATATAATATAAAGGATTCCTGTAATTCACCTTGGGTAACGCTGAATCAACTGCTGAACTATTATTTTAGCAGCATAGAATCTCGGGACAAAATGGATAACATTCGTAAAGAATACTTTCGCTCATTAGGTGATTTTAGAGCACCTTTGACTAAGTGGCAACATGCACCGCTGATGAGCATTAGGGGGCTCGATGGAGTTAGTGATGTTCAGTATTTTGCCTCATTAGTAAAACTACCTGGTGAGGGAGTTTTCTTCCCATACGATACTCAAATACGGGGTAGTTCTCACTCAAAAAGTTCTCCCTGAAGGCATTGTCCTCCTTTTTCAGCAATATGAAGCCAAGTCAAACATCTACCTACGGGTGCTCCATCACAATAGAAGCTGCCACTTTCCTTCCCTCCATCCATCCATCCATGAGTAGATTACTGCGTTTGGCACTGCAGGACACTGAGGTTTGGTCATTTTGTGCATTTTCTATGGTCATTTTGTGCACACTTTAGACTAAGACCTACAGTTTAAAGTGGATTCTGAACCACTAACAAACATACATGCCTCAGCCAGTATTTGAACCTGGAGCCTGTAGCACTAAAAGCCAGAGTGCTAGCCAATTGCCCATCAGAGGCCGCGACACTGAGAATTAAACACAACACACAGAGCAACTTTCGCTGACTTAAAAATGCAAAACTTTTAAAAACTCTTATAAGCGTTGACATTTGGGGCCCGATGGCCGAGTGGCTAGCGCACAGGTATCGGGTTCGAAACCCGGCGGTGCCATGGACATTTGTAAAGGTTCGGAATTCACTTTAAGCCATTTAGCCGTTTTATATGACCGTAAAGCGTCACAGAGCCCAATCAGAATTTAAAATCTTGTAACTGCATATGCAATCACAGACTTGTTTTTACATCAGTGATCTCGTGTTTCACGGTAGTCAAGGATTAATTAATTTTGAAAAAGGCAAATCCTATTTAAAATCATGTGTATTATAATCCTCTCTTTGTTAACTTGAGTTACAGAAGCCCTTTGTAACATAACGGCTTGGCGTGAAAAATAACATTTATCTTTCCTGAATATTCTAGTATAGTAAGCACCAAATTTTTTTGTTCCTGTTTTTTACTTTTGATATATTAGAATTTTTCGTGCGTTGTTGTTTACAAGCGTATTTTTCGAACTTTTCTAGAAGGGGGATTCTATTTAGAGAAACTTTACGTCATTATTTTCCAAAAGCGTCGTGGGTTTCAAACAGACCAACCTTCAAAAAAACTCCTGTTCCCAGACAAACACAAACAAGACTTTGGCTTAGGTGCAAGGGTAAAAATAAACCCGTTGGAAGGCGTCCAGAAAGGTAGAGGTTACGCACTCGGCTTCAGAAAATGGTTTTGTGTTGCAGGAAGTATTAATGTGGAGGGTGCGGTTTAATCACAAGACTTATTTCTTCTTGCTGAATCAGTTAAGCACTTCTGCATCCTGTACTTAATCACATGAGTTAATAGGTCTAAAATTTGCATAAATATTTCATGCACTTAAAATTGTCAGCGAATATTATTGAAAATATGGAGGTTTCATTAAAAATCTTTATAAAAATGATTTTATTTCTGTTTCTTATCATCGGTCAGTCTTTACAGTTTATCGGAGTACCTTTGTGCCCAGGGGGCCTTAAACTCCTATTTGGTCAAACTGACTACATGGCGATAAGTAGGGAGAAACATGGTTATAAAAAAGCAGGAAATAAGTGTTAGGAAAAAGTCCCCAAATTAAAAATTTTAAGAAAAAATGGAAATAAAAATAAAAATAATACCAAAAATTAAATAAAGTAAAAAATAAATTAAATACAATAGTTAAGTAATTAAAGAAAAAATGATATAAAACAGCAAAATAGAATAATATAAAGCAGTAAAATAGCAAAAATAAAAAGAGATTCCACAGGAGGATAGGGTAACCGCTGCTGGAAATGATGACGAAAGGACGGGTCTGTTTCTTATCATGTTAATTATTTTGTAGATTTTATCATTAAACGTTAACTTCAACGAATTATTCCTTCTTTTTTCTTTTAAAAACAAGGCCATTTGTAAAAGCATAAGAAATTTTTCTTGAAAAATAATTAAATTATTTTAAACAACAACTTTTGTTGTTAGCAATGTGAATTATAAAATAAATTGCAATTTTCTTAAATACAATTAAAATAATGAAATCTAATTTTTTATTGCAATGATGATTGCGGAAGGATTGTTTCAAGATAATGAAAATCAGAATGATG
>BPLR01015902.1:0-38338 GCA_021605095.1 Caerostris extrusa
TTGATTCAATTCTTGAAGTAGAGGCGCTGCGTTTCATGGATGCGCCAAATTGAATGAATTTCGTTCTTAGAATTTGACGAAATGCAAATTAACATATCACAATAATAATAAATCTCGATAATCCTAAGATTTCGCTAAACAGGCCTCTTTTTACAGACTTCAAAACTCCATTAAAAAAGTCAATTTTCACAATTCACATAATTTTTTATTGAAAAGATTCAAACCAAGTTTTATTTCCGTATTGAATATCAACTCTTTTTATAATAAAATCAGCCATAAAAAGCGCACTCACGTAGAAAAATAATTCTGTACAGTGTTCCTATTTAAGTTCTGAGTTTATTATTCGCATAATTTTACTTATTATTTGATTATATTAATTGAATTCCTTTTCTCTACAGCATTTCGATTGAATGAATTATCTTTTACTTCTTGTCTTAAGCTAATCTATAATACTTCAGTACTAAATTCTGTCTCGTTAATTTTTTATAGCATATGCTTATTTTCTATAAGCAAATTTAGAGTGTACATATGTCTTTTAATTAAGTGCAAATATGGAACCTTTAAAAATGCAAGAAAAAAGTTTAAACTTTATTACGCAAAAAACTGCTTTTATAGCTATATGATATTAATGAAAGCCATCGAATTTATTTCCTCACAAATAAATTTTTAAAATATTATTAGTAGTAAAAATTTATTTTACGTCCATTAGTACATAAAGTTATGAGAAAAAGTCAAAAATTTATTAAAAAAATCGACTCAGAATTCGGAAATTATTTTCCGACATTGAGAAATAAAATGCAACCCTAATAAATACTGCACTTCCATAATTAATATTATTAGTGGAAATAGAAAATATCACCCATCTTATGTTCTCAAAACAGTTTACGAACATCTGGTAGAAAAATTAAATTGACAGAATCAGATTCCTTGGCAATACTTTTCGTTTCCCCTCTCAACGAAAAGGATTTTAATTCATTTATTCCAGAAAAACATTTCTATTAGAAAAACTCTAAAAGTCTTATTAATCAAATTGAGTCCAAAAATGTGTAAAAAAAAATATTTGGCTCGACCAACATGTATTTCACAAAAATCATTTCATCCGAAACAATTAAACCGGATAAATATTTCTTTCAAATATCCCATCTTAATTTTCTCCCGGAAAATTAAAAATCATCGAAAAATTTCCCTAAATCCCAATTTATATTTGTAATCATGCGAAATTATTTATAAAATAAACATTATTATAATTTTAAATTATTATAAATAAATAAAAATTAAATACATAAATAATACACGGTTAATTATTATAAGCATAAATAAATAACAAAATCTTTTATTGAGTTGATTTGAATTCTTGCAGATATCTATCTGTAATCAAGTTTATTTCGTTATCTTATAATTTCAAGTTTATAATATAAAATTAGTTTATCAAATATAAGATAGCCTTGAGTAATGTTACTAAGGTTTTTTCAATTTAAAATGCTAAGGATTTCCATTTCTAAAAATATTTTTTATTAAAAGCAAACAAATTAACTAAAATTTATAGTGAAATTAAAGTACCATTTTTAATACCTTGATTCAATTTTAACGTAGAAGACGTTCTAGAATATGAGAGCAGTAACGCATTCGAAATCCCTAAAACACATTAAATATACGGGTTTTTTTTTTTTTTTATATATCTTAAAATTATATCTTTTATATCTTATTTTTATATCTTTATTTTTATTATTTTTTTTTATATCTTGAATTTTAAAACCTTTAAAAAAAAAGTTTTTTTTTAATTCGTAATATGTGTAGCTTAGTAGTGCACGCTTAGGGCCCCTTCCTAATTAAAAGACATGAAAAATTCAAACCAGTTCTGTTTATATTAAATATCAAATTTTTTGTAATAATTCAGACATAAAACATAGTTCACGTAAAAAGTAATTTGTACTTATTTAAGTTCTGAGTTTATTATTCAGATAATTTTACTTAATTTATTATTATATTAATTGAATTCCTGTTTTTAGCATTTGATTTAATGACTTTTTATCTGATTATTATTTTTTTTTTTACATTTTTGATTAAATATCTTTAATACACTCATGTCCATAAATTAAGGATAACCAGAATCACACAAAAATTGAACTCTAAAAATAAAAAATTTCACCCAGAATTATCACAACATCTTGAAGAAGAATATGCAAATTACAGGAAACCACCAGATGGCGCGGATAGTACGTCACAATGACGAGAGTGTAAGAGAGGGGTATATAAGGAATGGTGGCAAAGAAGTAAAATTGTTCACAAAGCGCTTTAAAGCCTTTCAGTGCAATAACCGCACAGTTATGGCACAAAGGAAGCATTCGGATGATCTTTTACGTGGTAGAATTATCGGACGACAGGAATGTGGACGTACCAAGCTGGAAGTATCCGAGGAACTTGGAACCGCCAAAAATGCCATCTCCAGGCTTTGGCAACGATTCCAAGATGATGGTAATGAGTAGATGTTACAGCACAGGTCGCTCCCCGAGTTACAACGCCGCATGAGGACCGGCATTTAGCAGTTACTGCCAAAAGAAACAGACGGAGGGCAGCATCAGACATGTCTCGTCAGCTCTCTTCAGCTACCGGTATGACAGTTTCAAGGCAAACCGTGTACAGACGCTTAGGGCACATTGGTCTATATGCTCGTAGGCCTGTCGATGTGTTCCACTTACCGCAACTCACTGTCGCCAGCGATTAACCTGAGTAGAGAGCATGGATTGTGGACACCGCAACAGTGGTCTTGTGTGATGTTTTCCGACGAGTTCAGGTTTGGTTTGCAGTCTGATTCTCGCCGGACTTTCATATGGAGAGCGCCAGGTACCCGCTACCACCAAGAGAACACCATTGAACGACACCGTTACGGTGGTGCAGGATGGCTCGTTTGGGGAGGAATTATTCTTGGTTCCAGAACTGACCTGCATGTTCAGAGTGTAACGATGACAGGCCACATCTATCGGGATGCCATTCTGGAACAAAAATGTACGTTTGTTTAGGGGCGTCATGGGTGCTGAATTTCTGTTTATGGATGACAACGCCCGTCCTCACCGTGCAAACATTGTAGACGAATGCCTTCAATTGGAGGATATCTCCTGTATGGATTGGCCAGCATACTCACCGGACTTGAACCAATAGAGCATGTGTGGGATTGCTTGGCTGACGAATTGCAGCCCGTCAACCCCCTCCCACCTGTCAACCGGAACTTCGGAGGGCATTGCTTGATGAGTGGTGTAATATTCCCCAAGATCAGATTGATAATTTGATACTCAGCATGCCTAGGCGTTGTAAAGGCCTGTATTACATCGTCCGGGAGACATACTCCATATTAACCATCATACTAACCATGTTATACTGTTTTTTTGTAAATAGGTTCTATTTTGAAATTTGCTCCAGGGAGTAAAAATCGCAATTTTTATTAATTATGTCAAACATATAGCATCTTTTTTGCTCTTTACCTTTGTTTAATAAATAGACTTTACAAGTAAGTCAAATTTGTTTTGCTTCTGTCTCTTTCTTGGTCCTTATATTTTTCATTATCCTTAATTTATGGACATGAGTGTAAATTATGATATTGATTAACTTTTAATCAATGTATCATGTTTTCAAAATCTCAGGCTTTTGTATAAGACGTTTTCTGACATTGAGAATAAAGGCAACCTAACAAACTTTCCCCTTCTATAATCTATATTATTCGTGGTAATAGAAACTATCTCCCATCTTATTTGGTCAAATGAGTTTACGAACGTCCTGTAGAAAATTAAATTGACGAATCAGATTTATTGGTAATAAAAAATAAATTGTTTCACATCTCAACGAAAAAGGATTTTAATGTATTTTTCAAAAATACATATCGAGAAAATTCTCTAAAACATTTTAGAAAACTCTCTAAAATCTTATTAATCAAATCCAAAACGCAAAAATAAAAGATCGATAAACAAGCACTTCACAAATTCATTTTTGCTTAAATCAATTAAAACCGAGTAAATATTTCTTCCTAATATCCTATCTGAATTTTTTCTCCGGTATCAGAAATCATCGGAAAAGTTTCACTAAATTTAAATTTATATTTTAATCTGACGAAATTGGGTTAAATTATGACGTATACAATGCAGCAACGAAAACTTTTATTTGGCTGATTTTTTAATTTTTGCATAAATTTATCTAATCAAGTTTATTTTTTATCTTATAATTAAGTTTATGCATTAAATTAGTTTATCAAATACAATACCTCGTTAAAAAATTCTAAGCTTTCCTTTTCAATTAAAAATAATAAGTGATTTCATTTATAAAACATGTTTTTATTAAAAATAAACAGCTAATAAAAGTTTAGAGTGAAATTTAAATACCCTTTTAATACCTTTGATTCAATTTTTAACGTAGAATATGTTTTTATGGATGAACCAAACGAATGAATTCGTTCTAGAATAATGAGGGTAATGCATTCGGAAATCCCTAAAACGCATAAAATATAAGGTTTTTTTATATCTTATTTTATATTTATATTTTTTTATCTTATCTTCTTTTTTATATCTTGTATTTTAAAAACCATTAAAAAAAAGTTATTTCTTTCTGAATGCATAATATTTTTAACTTCCATATTTAAAAGTCATAAAAAAATTCAAACCCATTCTATTTTTATTAAATATCAAAATTTTTTTAACAAATCAGCCATAAATCGTAGTTCACGTTGAAAAATAATTCTGTATGTGTTCTTATTATCATGTGTGAACATGATGCCGTCTTGGTTAGAGATCCGTGATGTTATCCGAAAAATGAGGGCCAAGCAAATAAAACTCCATTGCAAATTTTGGCGGGAAATGATACTTTGGGCCCCTTAACTCTTGAAATGCTTCATGAATAAAGTTAGTTTTCAGAATTTTTCTGGAGAATTTGGCTTTTTGCTTGAAGTGTTTTGTAGTATAGTTTTGAAGCACTTTTCATGTTTTGGCTTGGGATTTTTAAGCATTTGTATATCCAATGGCTATAAGTACTCGTAGTGCGTTGATCAATTCCTTCTTCTTGAAGTTTCATATTTATCACATTTGGCATTTTCCGGTGCCTATTGAGCTGTATAGTGCTTGTTAATGTATTTGGAATACTTCATTCTTCATTTATGACGACATTTATCTTACTTTTTGTATATTCTTTTTTAGAGATTCTTGAACAATTCATTCTTCATGAAGTTCTTGATCTATTCAACACTGCTATATTCATGTGGCTATTGAATAGGGCCATTCTTGTAGTATTCCAATCAATTGCTTCATATATCTCTTGCATTATTAAATATTGGCATATTCCCGAGTTTATTCATCCGTTCTCGAATGTTCGCACATAATAAGTTGAAATTTGCCGAGCAGATTTCAGTTTTTATTGAATTTATGATCAATATTTGTTGTATGAGGTCACATTTAGTCATCTGATTCTGAAATATTATAAGCAAAAACGATATTTCTGTGCGTAATAAAAATTTGAGTTTTATTCAAAATTGCAAATTAGTTCATGTAGAAAATAATTCTGTAATGTGTTCTTATTTAAGTTCTCAGTTTATTAATTTTTTTCTGAATTCATAATATTATTAATTTTCATAATTAAAAGTCATGAAAAGTTCAAACCAGTTCTATTTTTATTAAATATCAACTTTTTTTATAATAAATCAGCCATAAAGTGTAGTTCACGTAGAAAAGTGATTTTGTGTGTATTCGTATTTAATTTTGGGGTTTTTATTATTCGCATAATTTTACTTATTATTTGATTATATTAATTGAATTCCTTTTCCTTTAGCATTTGTATTTAATGTTTTTTATCTAATTATTATTATTATTATTATTTTACATTTTTGATTACTATCTTTTAATGTAAAATATTGATGTAAATTAACTTCTTTAAAAAATGTATCAAGTTTTCAAAGTCTCATGCTTTAGTGTTAGATTAAATTTATCAATATATTTCATATTACTTTTTATGCTTTTATATAAATAATTTTATTAAAAAAAGTATTAGTCTTGCTTTTAATTAAAATTTAATTTATATTTATTATTTGTATTTATTAATTAATTTATAAACAATTTTTTTATTTATTTATAATTTAATTTATTTTAATGTTGCAATAACCTACGAACCTGATGGTCGAGGGCTCAGCACTCTGGCATTTGTGCCATAGATTTCCGGTTCGAGTCCCGGCTGTGACATGGATATTTGTAGCTGTTTGGAATCTACTTAAATCGTAGGTCCCGGTCTAATATTAATTGGTCAAAAAAACTAGATATATCCTTTACATGTAATTTAATTCATCATCATCATTGGCCCATCATGGCGTTGTTAAAAAGCCAATGATGATGCATTAAATTACATGTAAAAGGATATATTAATTGATTTTTTATTGTTACACCTTTTATAGTTAAAAATTTATTTAAAAAAATATCTAATTCATATTCAGTGACAGTTTTAAACATTAAATATATATTTGAATTTTTTTTTTTTTCTCTAAGTTATAATAATTTTTCTCCGTATATTTAAAATATAAAAAAAACAGATTTTAGAGACAACAATAATTTAATTAATGTATAGTACTTTAAAAACAACCAAAAATAAAAATTACTTGCATTGTTATTGAATTAAAAATTTCACAACAAAAGTTTATTTTAATGTCATTAAATTTATAAACAGCACTAAAAAAATTGTTCACTTTTTTTATATAGTCCACACAAAAACTATTGCTTTATTTTCCGTTAAAAAAAAGGAAAAACAACTTGCATAATTGAATCTCTACGCATTCGAAATAAAGGGAAAATAACTTTTACTAGGAACTGAATTTAAATTCAGTCAATTGATGTCGTATGTGCTTTTTGAAAATGGGAAGCATTTTATTTTACGTATAGCAATAAAAGTAATGATTTCTTAAGACCCAAAAAAGGGCTTTAGTTCTTTTAAATTCCTATTTTTCTATAACTTTCCTTTTATTGAATTATATACCTGAATTGCAGATTCAAGATAATATATTTTATATATTACCATCTGTATAATTCTATTTAAAATGATGACTATACTATAAATAAAAATAAATATAGGCAAGCAAATTCCTTAATTTTTCTGAACTGGAGTGAGTCGTGAAATTGTACACCAGGGGAGTCAGACATAATACGTCAAATTTAATGTTTGATTTATCATCCAAAATAAGTATTTTTCATACAGTACAGTTCGCTCACCAACTGATGCGTATAAGCGAAAACGTGTGAATTATCAGAGATATTCGTAAACTCTTCTGTAAAAATAATAAAAAGGGACACAAAATAAAAAGAGTACACAAAAAAAAAATGTAAATAAAAAAGCAGTAGTCAATAAAGTAAATAAAAGAAGTTCTCAAAAAGTAAATAAAAGCAGTAATCAATAAAGTAAATAAAAGAGTTCTCAAAAAGCAAATAAAAAACTACAGGCCCAATAGTAAAAAATAGAGGCCATTGTGATTTGGCAACATTTTATGGCGCCAACTGGGTGATAAATAGCCAAATGTACAAACCTGATTTCTTGAACTGTTTGCAATTAACTTCACTTACAAAAGCAAACCAGTTACGTAGCGTACTTTGGCGGAAAGATTTTTTTTGACACCAAATCCCAACGGTCCCTATTCAATTAAGAACTGCAAAGGGACTATTACGATTTCTGAAATATATTCTGCCTTTCTTTTATCTTATTGTAGGAATATCTAAAATGTTGATAAACATAAAAATACGGAATTTTTAGGACCCGTAGCAACGCTTCTTTGTGATAGCTTCAATTATACTAGAAAAATGGTTTTTAAAATGAGTGCCTATTCTTAAGTTAGGGCTCACGAGCTATTATGTATATATTTTGTTTATTTGATTCACTGACGGCTACTTTATCACGCCAATTGACCACTGTAAACACTTCTATATAAATTATTTTGCTTTTAAATTCTATTAATATAAATGAATATTAATAATAAAGATAAAAATGTACATTATAAATCGTAACATATTGAAATACTGCAAGGTTCAATATTTTTTATTTCTGGTGTAAGGAAAACGGAACTTCCGACAGTGAAGTTAAAGGTTCGAATTCAAGCCCAGCACCTTTTCCCTCTATGCTACGATGTGCAGCATTTTTTTCTTTTGCCGACAGTAACCATCGTTAGATTTTTTCTTTTTTTATTCTTTTTTTTTATATTAGAAAAATAAAAAGACAGAATCTTTTGAAATAAAAATATATAAAACTGCATTACACGAAAATCAAATAAAAAATAACAAAACACCAGAATTTTTTAGTTCTGGGAAGATTTTTTTTTTTGAAGGATTTAGATCCATGCTCCTGCTCCTGTTGTTATTTTTTATGCGATTTTTTATGGCTCCAACTGGTCCCAATTGTATCAAATTTTAACTTAAATTCTTTATTTCTTTTATACTCAATTATAATTTTTTACTTTGCTTTTTATTTTCATAGTAAGGTATCTTTTTTATTTCTTGAGTACCATTTTTTATTTCCAAAACTACACCTTTTACTTTACTAATATTTTAGGGATTTTATTTTACCAATATACACTAAGAGCTGTGAAACATTATGACCACCCTACATTTTGCAATGAACTCGCCTGGATGACGTGGAAGGCACGTGATCAGGTGGAAGTGGTATTTAACTGGTATTATGGCGGTATTAATCCATGCCAAGGCGGGTTGAAGCTGCGTTGCTTCGCCAAAGGTGGGCCTACCCGTTATTGACAGTGGTCATAATGTTTTTGGATCTTGAGTGTATTAGAGGATTAAAGCGGGAATTATAGCTATTGGTACCTCGCAATCGGTACTCCAGTGGCGTTTTTTTACTTATCGAAGTTTTGGTTATCTCTCATCACTATGAATATGAAAAGAAATGGGAAGAATCCATATTTGCCGTCTGTTCATTTTTTAAAGAAAATGCAATTAGAGAGAAACTTTTAAATAGTGGTAAAAAAGTGTTTGAAAAACTCAACCTTTATATTCAATTACTGTAACCTATATATATTTTTAATATTATGAGAAACAAATAATTTAAAAATCAAAGGATCAGAAAATTTCAAACATATGATATTTTTATTTATAACTGCTTTTTATTAAAAACAATAATGAATCACAAAATGTCAATCAAATTTTGTCCCGGTTATTAATCACCATTAATTCTCAAAAAAAAAAATTTTGTGGAAATTTTGTCTTAGAGTTTACCATCATTCTTAAACCATTTTATAAGAAAAACAATATCAAGTTCAATTTTTGTTACGAGGCGATATCTCTTTTTATTCTGCAAACTGCAGTATTACAGGGAAGATTTACAATATGAATACCAAATTACATAGAGGGTTATCTGTATAAAAGAATATTTAGGAAAATCTGTTTTCATATTGTTGAAAAATACAATTATAAAATTATTTTTAAGAAATTTTTAATCTTGATTATGGAGATCATATAGTAATATTTATAGTATATATTTATATAGTATATTTTTTATTATAAAATTCTTAAATAATTGTTTATTATTCGACTAGTAATTATTAAAATTATCTGTTTATAACTGTATATACTTGTAAATTATTTTTGAATTTATTTTATTTGATAAATAAAATATTTTTCTATAAAAATTTCCAAATTGAGATCTTGAAAATATTTGCGACATACTTGCCGATGTTGTCTTTGGATATTTCTAGCATGACTCAAAGCAAAGCAGATGAAGTCTCTTGAAAAAAACTTATTTGTTCTTTAACTTTATATGTTTGTTAATTATTTTTTAATTTGCTTTATTTGATATATGAAATGTTCTATTTTCCTTTAAAAAATGCTGCAAAATAAAAATCTCGCCAAATTGGGGATCGTGACAACTTTGGCGACACGTTTTGGCAATGTTGGCTTTGAATCTTTCTCGGTGCTGCTGTTGGAGAAGCATATAAGATAGCTTTTAGCATTGATAAAGCAAAGCAGAGAAAGTCTCTAAAATTAAAAAAAAAATTTAGTGAACCTTATAAAAGACATTTTATGTATGTAAAAGTCCTATTATTTATTTCGATTTTTTAAATCTCATTTTTTTCTTTCAGGATCCTTCCAGGCCTACCCCCTGACATCTAGTCAGATAAGAGGTAAATTTTTAAGAAATATTTCTTTAAATGTGGTTCCAAAAAAAAAAAAATATTATCTATACAATGCTTTATATATATGAATATCTATCGTTATAATTTATTCCTTTTATATCAATATCAATGTGCCACAAAAGTTAGAAAATGCCTCAATACTTTTTGTTAACTGTTTATAATAGGAGTTTTTGCATACCGTATTTTGGACGTCCGTTAGCTTTTTCTCCCTAGCGCGCATGCTCATCGGAAATATTATTGCAAATACGCATGCCCAATTTCTATGAGTCCGGACGTCCGAAATGGTATGTAAAAACTCTCTAATGTCTGAATATATTCAGGATATACTGGTTTACATTTTTTCACAACTCTAACGAGTTTACTTTACATATTAATATTAAAGGATGTGGTTACAACTGGTGCATCGATAATAATGTCTGATGCTGGTATATAGATTCAGGTTCAAACACTCTGATGGCATCCGTTGCAGTTGCATCAGATCGATCAAGCGAATCGATGGCGATTGTGACAATGCGTGTAAATGTCTTGCATCGATACCAGGTTTCATAATCGAAGTTTTTGGGTTTTATCAGTTTTATCGCAGGTTTTTCTCTCTGTGCGACCTTCACAGATCGAAACAATTACAGATGGAATGTGAACTATACCAGGAGTTGTTGCATCGTGATTGATGATAGATCACGGGCTGAGAAATGTCTACTATTATGAGAAGCGAGGAATACTGACACCCCCTCCTCCTCTTGGTGGATTCAAAGGGAGGTTTCTGGAGAAGATAGAAGAGTTCTGTGAAGAGTCAGCCAGAAGTTTTTTTTTTTCGCTAAAGTGGCTGAATAGGCCGGAGTTTCCGCCTGTTTTTCAAAGTCAACCCCTTGTGGTTTCGTGTATCACGCCTTGTAATAATTAAGGTCTGTCACAGACCAGCTAATTAGATTAAACGTAGACTCGAGAAATCTGAAAATCTCAGAGTGAATTGCACTTATGATTTGTGTACTTGTAATAAAATATTTGTAATTTAAAAATTTAAAAAATATTTTAATATTTAAAAATATATTTAAATTTATATAAATATATTTAAAAAAAAATTTAAAAATATTTCTTTCTATAATAATCCAAAGTTCATTATTTGTATGTATATATAGTGCTTGTAAATAAAAATTAAAGTGTTCCTATAGACCTGAATGTGGCCCTCTTCTTGAAGCCATTATAGGTCTAGTATAAGCCGAGACGTTACAGTAAACAAGAGAATTCAACCAGTATATAATGTAGAAAAAGGTCTTAATTGCTTAAATTTACCAAATTTTTAAAGTAGTTTACGATTTTATGGAGGGAAAAAATGAAACCAAAATTTTTAAATATTTTTGTTTTTATTTTATAATTCAAAAAATTAAAAATATATGTCTCTTCAGTTACTCACAATATTTATAAAATATTAATGTATCAACACAAAAATAGCATAAGATAACTAACAGTAATATTAGCTAGTAATAAATATAGTAATAATTAATAATATAGTAATAACTAATAATAACTAAAAGTAATAAATATAATATTAACTATAAAAAGTATAGCTAATTAGAATAATAAATAACTAAAGTCTAAAATAGTTTTTTAATAATAAAATAATCTCATTAACTTTTCGATAATATCTAACGAACAGATAATTTTCAAACATAATATTCATCATTTTATGAAATAATCAGTGTACTGCAAACATTAATTTAAAGTTGAATAACACTGAAGTTTACTGATAAAAACTTCTGTTCCATTCAAAATTCATTAATTTAATTTTTTTTTTTTATTCTCTTAATAGTTTACTTTAAGAGAAAAAAGTTTATTATAAAAATCTTATTTCAGACTTAACGAAAAAAACCTAGAATGTAATGAATATTTCATTAAATGTTCAAGATCTACTAACAATTTTTTTTTCAGATTGAATAGTAACGCAACAAATGTTTAAAATTTCACCTTAATGAAAGGCTATTCAACTAAGTGAATGAAAAATTCTAAGAAATTCAATGAAACAAACTTTTTTACAAAAAATTTTTTTTACAGTGAAGCAAAAACAAAAAAAAAGAGTGAATGACTTCGTGCTTCATTGAAGGCAAAGAACTTTGCAAAGATAAGAAAAAAAAAAAAGAAAAACTTATGAACTGAACGAAAGATTATTTCGAAACAAATCGATAAATTTCGATTTCTTCTCCTTCACAACAAATGCGTGTTGGGGGATCATTTTCTCTTAATAGTAGAGGTCAGAAATCTGATCTTGACATTATAGATAAATCTAACTCCCACGCGCTTTGGAGTTTTTAAACTTCTTAAAGAACAATGACAATCAATAATTTAGTTTACTTAAATTTAATTTTGTAAGAAAATTTAATACTTTAAAGAACTAGTAACACAAAATCACAAATAAATTCTTAACATTTTAGCATAATAAACTTAAACTTCACATTATTAACGTTTCTCAGAGTTAGCATAAAAATAGGGATAAAATGGTTTATAATAATAACTATAAAAATAATAAGATAATATTAGAGATAATAATTAGGTAAAAATAATTAGGTTCAAAAAAATAAATAGAATAGAGATTATAAAAAAATAACTATAAAAATAACTATAAATAATAACATAATAGTAGGATAAAATAATTAGGATAATATTTAGGATAAAATAATTAGGTTACGCATAAAAATAATTAGGACAGGAGATTACGCGTAAGAATAATTAGGATAACAATAATTAGGATCTCTTTACTTAATTATTATCTAATAATTAAGTAAAGAAAGTGCTGACTCTATCATCAGTTTCTTACAATAAAAATGAAAGAGTTTGTTTTCATAAAAGTATAAGATAGGTAAAGCTTAACACGCTTTAATAGCTAGTCATGTTCGCCTTAAGTTCGCCTAAATAAGCCAACCGCTTCAAATGTTTCCCCACTGCTCCTGAACAGCAAATGCTGATAACTAAATTTTTGCAAGATAATGATATGGAATATTTCATGAAAACTCCAGCACTTCAAATGTTTCCCCACTGGTCCTGAACAGCAGAAGCCGATAATTAAATTTTTTATAAAAACTATGAAAAACATACGACCTCTTAAAGCCATTCTCTTCCTAAAAACACTACGAATGATGAGAGGGCAGAAGGGCTCAAAGACCTACGATTCATCATAGAGAAAACAAAATCAACTCTCTAATCAACGGACTAAAAAGAATACATGTTTTGTTTGGAAAATCATTTTTTCCTGTAGCATTTTCGCAGGGGAAGTGATATAACATTTTTATTCCCAGGATAAAAGAATGTACATTTTTTAAAAAATGCATAATAACAACCTATCACTCAAATTTGACAGTAGATAAAGGAGTATAGTGAATATTTATATTACATTTAATTAGTGTTTTGTACTAATAAGAATAACCTGTCACTGAAATCTGACAGCAGATAATCAGTGTCCGGATAATGAGACCTCATGAAATTAGTGATTGTATGTGCTACCTTCACAGGTTTAAACAATTACATATGGGATATGGATTACGTCATGAGTTGGTGATAGACCATGGGCTGAGGAAAGTGCCTACCCAATAAGAGTTTAAAGAAGTTGCCCCCCCCTTGAGAGGAATTTTCTTAAAGGGAGGTTTTTTAGAAGCCGAAGTGTTCTGTGTTCTGTGACGAGTCATGTTGTTTCCTCCTTTTTCTGTGATCGAACAGGCTGGAGTTTCCGCCTGTTTACAAAGTGAGCAAAGAGTGATGTGGTTACGCGTATAATGTCGTGTGATATTCAAAGTCTGTTGCTGACCGGATGCATTAAATTCGTCGTAGATTCGAGAACTCTTAAAATCTACGACCTTGGAGTGAACTTGTGAATCAAATTTATATTCTCTATTATATAAGTTTATATTTATTTCTCCAGAGTTCCGAATATATATATATATACATATATATACAGCATTATATATATATATATATATATATTATATATATATATATATATATATATATATAATGTTTGTAAATAAAAAAAAATAAAGTGCTCCCCATGAACCTGAAGGTAGCCCTCTTGAAGCCTTTATAAGTCTAGTATAAGCAAAGACGCTACATTCCTCGTAATGCAAATAATGTTAATAATAAATTGTCGATGTCACTGAACTTCAACTAGTTGTCATGGTAGAAAATTGTAATAGAAAGCCGGAAGTAACACAATGCTACTCCCGTAATTATTTTCATCACGCTATCCAGAATTGCCATTACAAGCAGCATTGTCTGAAGTGTGGTGTTAATTACTACCTAAAATATTGCTACTAAAACTGTCAATCCCTTCGGATATCAATTGCTGTATTAAAGGCCATCTCTTTTCGTGGAGAGATTACACCAAATACCTTAAAGCTAGACAATTAATTTACAGGAACTCTACAAATGCGCCTTCTAGGCTGTTCACCTATAAGAAAAATCAACTAAAATATTTCTTCTGCTAATATTGTGCAAGGAAATGCTATCAATCAAATGCCATGGCTGGCCACTGTAGTGGGTAATCAAAAATTAACATTAATTATCTAATTTTGGTATATTAATTTTCCTCAAGACACTATAAGTAAGAGGGTTTCTATAATTAAAGAATTTATAGTCATCTTCAACCCTCTAGACATTATAAAACATTAATCTACAATAACATGTTTAACGTGTGGAATTAGCATGTGTAAAAGTAGGTTTCTTCCAGATACTAAAATCTCACGTCGTAGAAACAGCTACCCAGTCTAAAGACTAATCTCCTTCCCATTCTGGTTATCAAATTGTTGTAAAATTTAATAATGTAAAAATAATAGTAATGAAAATTAAAAAATTTGTCATATCTCCAGTCATTTTATACTGGGCCTGAATGGCCGAGTGTCTATCATTGTGGATCTTGGTACCACATCTTTCGGGGTTCGAGTCCCGGCGGTGACATGGATGTTTGTAGTGGTTCAGAATCCACTTTAAAGCAGTAGGTCCCGGTCTCATATGACTGAAAGCACGTCCCAGAACCCGACCAGACATCTGACCCATATCATTCCCAAACTGTAAAGGGGCAACTGAGCTGTTCACACAGTGATGTGATGTGGTGTAGTAGTAATAGTAGTCCTTTTATACTAATATATTTAAACGGTTTTATATTACAATTTTTTTTAAACTATAATTTTTAGTAAACTTATTTTAATAAAATTTATATTATTCAAACAAATTAAGTAAACATTAAATAAAGTAAACATAAAACATAAATCTCTCTACGCTTGTGGTTTTATTATTGTGCGGAAACCCACCTTTTATTAAAATACTTTATTTTCATGGAGAAATTTTTCAATTTAAAATAATAAAAGGGTTTGTCCCCAGTAAAACCATGTTATTAAAATATTAATGCCATTTATCATAGTAAACAAAAATCAAAACTTATTCTAATCGATTCTTACAACTTACTAATCGATTATAATTATTATATTATATTATTATAAACGTTTTACTTATTCTTACAAATCGATTCTTACAACAAAATCGATTAGAACTTATTCTAATCGATTCTTATACTAATCGATTATAATTATTATATTATATTATTATAAACGTTTTTTATTCTTACAAATCGATTCTTACAACAAAATCCATTAAAAACTCGATTCTTACAACTTACTAATCGGATTATAATTATTATATTATATTATTATAAACGTTTTACTTATTCTTACAAATCGATTCTTACAATTCCATTAAAACTTATTCTAATCGATTCTTACAACTTACTAATCGATTATAATTATTATATTATATTATTATAAACGTTTTTTACTCTTACAAATCGATTCTTACAACAAAATCGATTCTTACAACAAAATCGATTAGAACTTTTGCTAAAGTAGTGGTCTATGTAGTACTGGGAAGTATCTAGTCTAGTCTTGACCAATTTATAATCGATTTATTTTCTGAACTTCTCGCTGTTTTCAGAGTTGAAGGCCGCCTTCTCGATGCTGGACAAGAACAAGGACGGCCGAGTGAACGAGACCGAGATCAAGTGCATGCTGGACAAACTGGGCATCGTCCTCACAGACACCATGGTGGGCAAACTCATTGACCAGGCGAGCAAGAGAGGTCAGTCCTTCTTCCTAACTAATGCATCATCGTTCATTCTGCCACGGCAAAAATCGATTCGTAAAACTTAAAGAAAACTTTTCAGACTTTGATGAAGCTGCACAACATCGATGTGTGAATGGGTAATTGATGAATAAGATTTTTAAAAATTATATTCTGCTGGGCCGTTATATATAGACTACCCATAAAATTTAGAATTTCATGTAAGAGCAAAACGCATAACAGCAATCTTAAACAAACAAAGAAAGAAAAAAGATATCAATAAATCCTATTCAGACACTAAATTATGTTCATAAGTTATCGCTCGAAACTGAAAAATGAAAGCAGATTAAAAAATAAAAATTAAAAAAAAAAATTATAGAAATCCAAACAATTTTATAAAACAAAACACGTGAAAGAAATTTACTAAAAAGCTCGTGAAAGAAATTTGAAAAATAAGAAGAAACCAATAAGAAACGAAAATAATTAAACTAAAGTAAGTTAAACTTATGATTACATAATTATAAATTGAAAGTCGTCCAGGACATCGTTGTCCCACTCTTCCCAAAGCAATACCCAGATTTTATGGGTAATAAACTTATATCTCGTGAAAGAAATTTAAAAACAAAAAAAAAATAAACCAATTAGAAACGTGGAAAAATTAAAAGTAATCATTAGAAGGGCATTAAAAGTAATTAAACAGCTTCATTGCAATATGATACAGTTTCTTATCTTTCATGAAAAACAAAACAATTTTTACAATAAATAATAAAAAATTATACTCAATTTTATATTGATAATAATAATGGCTATAGTGATGTCTCCCTTATAAAAACTTTAAAATTTTGAAAAAATGATTTGTGAAAGAATGATATATCTATTTGTAGGGTAAGAAAAATATTTGATATGATACATTGTCGGTATAATAAAGACAAGTATTTGTGGGAACTATATCTCTACTACTTTTTTTTTTCCTCCCGTAGGTGATCGTTTGTTGAACGAAGAAGAGTTCCTCGCTTGGATGTCCCACCAAAGTGTCCAAGATGACGTCATGGCCGACCTCATGGCTGCTTTCAGGGTGTTCGACAAGGATAGAAACGGCTACATCACTCGAGTAAGTACCGATTCTGTACTCTATATTCATCTATATACACTTGATGCTTCTAAAATACCTGACTAATATTAAATATTCAACAGCTCAAAATGTATACCAATGATATATTTAAATCAATCAATAATATCGCTTATTTAACTTAATATTTCATTATTTGATTAGATGTTTAACGCAATGAATCATTTCATGAATTCGGGCCTTGCCGATATGCATTTGACGAGTATAACTACATACTGAAGCAAGCTAGCTGCTCAGTACAGTAAAAGAATGATGAATTTAAATTTACATATTTGAATTTCGTATTTCTTTTTTACCCCCTCAAACACCACTGCGCGAATAACGCATTTTATCTTAACTTTTTTATCATAAAAATATCATAATACCCGCAATTTCATTGAGTTCTTCACTTTATTTTTAAAAGAAACGCTCATTTTTTTCTCATACTCAAATTCCAACGATTTGAATAAGGCTATATTTATTAAAACGAATTTTAACAGAAAAAGTTTTCCAAAACATTCAAAAAAAAAAAAACACCACGGATTATGCAGCAGCCTATAATACGCACCGAGAAATTCTAAAAAAATTTTACTTTTGAACCTGCGGATTGCAGGGGAGAAAATTAAGGTACGGAACAATAATATAACACATTGCATCCTAAAAGTGATCGAATCTCTATACATGTATTCAAACACAACTATATTCGTGACTAATTTTCATGCAATCTTATATTTCATGCCCTAACTTCAAGTGCTAATCCACCATAATGATGCTTAATGCAAGATTGCAAATGCACTTTTCATGGTGACACCATATATGTGCATCCCCATTAAGATGTTCCTTTGCAAAATGTGGATTCATCTGAAAAATAATCCCTCTTTTTCATGTGTCTAGGATTGTCCATCTTATCATATCCAATAGACATCTACTAAACAATGCGTTTTGACTATCAGGACAAGTTAAAATGCATCATAACTGGATACGAGATCAAATACATCATACATAATACGAGATGAGACTTGGATTTATGCTTACGACCCGGAAACAACTGATCAATCGAACAAATATCGTGACAAAGGTGAAGCAAGACCGAAAAGATCATGTCAAAGTGGTTCAAAAATCAAGGTCATGTTGACTGTTTTCTTCGATTACCGTGGTGTGGTGCATTATGAATTCCTTCCGCCGGGAAAAACTGTTCAACAAGGAATATTATTTGAGTGTGATGCGTCGTTTGCGTGAAGCTATTCGCAAAAAGAGGCCATATTTATGGAAAGACAACTCTTGGTTTTTGCATCACGATAATGCGCGAGCTCACACTGCATTGATTCCTCGTGACTTTTTCGCCAAAAATGAAACCCATATCGTTCCACAACCACCGCATTCACACCGTGCGACTTCTGGATATAACTAAGAAAAACTTTAGGCTTCCCTAAACTCAAAAAGACCACTCTGGGGGAACCGTTTTGAGTCGATTGAAGAGATTCAAAGTGAATCGTCGCGCGTTTTAAAGACCATCCCTGAAAATGATTTTTTAGCATGCATTGAGGATTGAAAAAAAATTGGCATGAATGCATTGTGTCCGGAGGGGATTATTTTGAGGGCGGTGAAATAAATTTGGAAGCATAAATAAAGAGTTTTTGAAAAAAAAAAAATTGGTTTTACTTTTTGGGCATAGTAGTATGCCTTCCTGGGTGTATTAGTTATCCTTCTCTGCCATAAAATATCTGCGCAAAATTATAAAACACAATTATATTTTTAAAATAAACTAATAACGTTTATTTCGCACATTTTCTGCAGATACAATCTTTTCGTTCGACATATATGCTTTTTTAAAGTTATTTGTCCTTTTATTAGGATTTCAATGAATAAGCGATTTGGGTATTTTTATTAAGCAATTCTATGCTTTTATCGGATACCATTTTTTTCTTTTATGTTTTTGCAAAACATTTTTTTCTGGCCTTTTACTTCCTTTAGCAAGCTAAACTCCCAAATATTTAAATAAAGATCGAATGATTGAATATATAACAAATAATTGCTTTGTATTCAAAAATAAAAATCATTATTTATCGCAACGACGTCTGATAGCGAAAGAAAAAAAGCAATCAGCCTACATTTAGATTTTTCGGTTAATAAAATATACTGCTATTTCATCAACAACCTAGACAACTTTTTTTTTCAAATTATAAAAAAGTTATTGTATCTGTATTTTCTCGTTCTATATAGTAATGATGTTGGTTAATACGGTGCGTCGATGATGTTTTACGTTTTTTTTTTGTTATGTGTGAACATGATGTTGTCCTGGTTAGGGGTTCGTGGCGCAATCAAAAAAAGTGCAGCAAGCAAATCAAATTTTTAACTTAGCCCCTTAACTTTTGAAATGTTCATTAACAACGTTAGTCTTTTGGAATTTTCTGGAGAATTTGGATTTTGCTTGAAGTGTTTTGTAGTATGGTTTTGGAGCACTTTTCACGTCTTGGCTTGGGATTTTAAGCATTTGTATATCCAATGGCTATAAGTACTCGTAGTGCATTGATCAATTCCTTCTTCTTGAAGTTTCATATTTTCACTTTTGGCATTTTTCCATGCCTATTGAGCTGTATAATGCTTCTTATTTAGAATAATTCATTCTTCATTTATGCCTAGAATATTCAAGCTTTGATATATTCACTTGACTACTGAATGTGATTCTTGTAAAATTTGGAATATTTCATTCTTCCGTGACATATGCCTGGAATGTTCAAAATTTGATAATATTCTTTTGAGTGATAACGTTTCTGGTAGAATTTGAAATACTTCATTTATTATTACCACATTTATCTTACTTTTGTATATTCCTTCACAGATTCTTGAATAATTCATTCTTCATGAAGTTCTTGATCTATTCAACATTGCTATATTCATGTGGCTATTGAAAATGGCCATTCTTGTAGTATTCAATCAATTGCTTCATATATCTCGTGCATTATTAAATATTGGCATATTCCCGAGTTTATTCATCCGTTCTCGAATGTTCACGCTTGATAAGTTGAAATTTGCCGAGCAGATTTCATTTTTTTTTTTTTTTTTAATTTTAACTACATCAGGATTGGGTCGTATTGATCATTTTTCTGTGAGCAGTCCAATACTAACTAGCCTTGAAAGAAGCATGGGCTGCACCGACGAACGCTATTACGCATTTAGCACTACCCAGGGTGTACGTATAGCCTGAAGATAAGCTACGAACGTGAGTAACATTATCCCCACAACTCTCTACAGTCAAATGAGACTAAGACCTACAGCTTAAAGTCGATTTCGAATCAATACAAACATCCATTGCACCATTGGGACTCGAACTCGAAACCTGTTCTACGGAGCGCCAGAAAATAAAAGCTGTATAAACTGAAATATTTGATATGATACATTGTGGGTATTATAATCATCATCAGCACAACAGCCCCATGGTGGGCCAAAGCCGTCTTCTCGATTGCAGATTTCGAGACAATAGATGTATTCATTTTACGGGGTAGGGTTGTTATCCCTACACCCAACAGTCAAATGAGATCGAGACCGGTTTAAAGTACATTACAAACCACTACCAACATCCATGGCACCATCCTCGAACCCGAAACCTGTGGTACCGAGTGCTAGTACCAGGCCCCATAATGTACGTTGAAAGCAGTATTATATCACTCTTGTTTTTCTACGATTCGCATAATACAGTATGTTTCTTTTTGTATCCGAATGTAAAAAGACCGAAATTGGACTAAACCAAAAACAAGTAATATAAAAAAAAAAATTGTTAAGTCAATTCCTACTTTTTTTCACTCTATTGCAGAAAAGTCCTTTATAAATAATTTTCATTCATTTTTTTGAAAGTTTATCTGGCGCCATCTATTGGTAGATACATGCAACTTAAATGTAAAAAACCTGATATTAATTAATTAAATTTAATTACTGAATTAATATTGAAAAAAACTGTATTGACATCCAGTGTCATCCACTAAATGTTAAAAAAAATGTATTTGAACTTGAGTGGATGAATAAAAAGTATTTTATGAACGATTGAAATATTTGAACAAGATATATATAGGGAGAATGGGAACTAATAGAAGGAATTGAAAAAAGGGGTGAGTTGGGTGCACTACCATAAATTCTATTTTTAGGGTTCACCTGTCGATATTCTTCTTCCGTTGAGTTACAAAAAAGACTCATCCGCTTTTTAAAAAATATCAGGAAGTTAGACTAAAGTAAAACGTGGGTGTACGTGCGTCACACCCTTCTTTACACTCAAACGCAAATTATCTTTCAACTTGTACCCTCATATGGTTCTGGTGTGCCACCTTTACGTCGAATCGAATTAGCTTTTAGAGTTAGTGGACACGCCTGTAGAAAAAGATCGGCAACACTCCTCAATGAAGTCCACCTGTTAGGACTATTTTAAATGCTCATATACGTCATGTTTTAATCTCAAACACTAGCACTAGACTAGGTTGATATGTGGAAAAGATTGCGTAAGTGAATTTGGGCACAGGTTGCGAGGGGCACCGATTAGAGGAGTTTTCATATTCTCCATTATGGAAAACATTAATAATACTATTAGTTGTTGATTGGTTTGTTGGGGTTTTATGGCAGAAGGAATAATGCTACTACAGATATTGAATTCCTCAACACACTTTATATCATTGAGGGCATTTGACTATCATTTATCGGTTCATTGTCATCTAAGTAATGACCTTCGTGGTCGCAACTTCGAATGAATATTGTTATTCCTCGTCGCCCTCTTTCTAGTATTTAACTCTGCACCACAGGCTCACAACATCAAATAAATGTTACTTGTACGCAATCAGATCGTCAAATAAAAAGGTGCGTGCAAGTAATCCCAACGTCAAATAAATGTTAATTGTAAGTAAACTCGACGTTAAATAAAAGTGCTTGTAAATATCCACAGCATCAAATAAATGTTGCGTGTCAATAATCATAGTGTCAAATAAATGTTTCTTGTAAATAGTTACAGCGTCAAATAAATGTTGCGCGTAAATAATCACAATGTCAAATGAATTTTATATGTAAATAATCACAGAGTCAAATAAATGTGCATGTACATAATCACAGTGTCCAACAAATGTTATATCTAAGTAATGACGCCGTCACATAAATGTTGCTTGTAAGTAAACACAACATCAAATAAATGTTACTCGTAAATAATCACAGCAAATAAATAATCACAGCGTCAAATAAATGTTATGTGTAAATAATTAATAAATGTTATATGTAACTAATTACAGCTTCATATAAATGTTACTTGTAAGTAATCACGATATCAAATAAATGTTATGTGTAAATAATCACAGCACCAAATAAATGTTACTTGCAAATAATCATAGCATCAAATAAATGTTACTTGCAAGTAATCATAGCGTCAAATATATTACTTGCAAGTAATCACAGCGTCAAATATATTACTTGCAAGTAATCACAACGTCAAATAAATGATACTCAAATGTAAATAATAAACAGCACCAAATAAATGTTACTTGTCAAACATCAAATAAACGTTTTTAAATAAATTTATAACGTCAAATAAATGATACTTGCACAACGTCAAATAAATGTATAAATAATCACAACGTCAAATAAATGATACTTGTAAATAATCACAGTACAAATAAACGTTTTTAAATAAATTTGACATAATGATGTTGTAAATACATGCTGTACTTTAAATGTTTGTTTGTTTGTTTGTTTGGAAGGGAAGGAATTATTATTTTACATTTTGTCATTCCTGCCTGGCGTCACATCTTACACATGTTTCGGAATTTTCGTCGACTAAATGCACTTTGTGAAATCATGTTCTATGGCAAAAAAAAAAATTTATCTTCTTAATGTCTACTATCATCCATCTAAGTTTGTCACTACTTCAGAAGAACACCTCTATTCTTAGTTCACTATTTTGTTATTCTAGTTAAATTTGGAAAATGTGCGTGATTTCTTGATAAAAAATAACTGCTATTTTATGCACGTACAGGATGAACTCCGAACTGCCATGGAGACAATCGGTGAGCCGATGTCGGAAGAGCAGTTGGACTTGATGATCCGTGCCACGGACATTGACAACGATGGCAGAATCAACTACGAAGGTAATCACATCTCCCTATAGTAATAACATCTAGTACAACTCTGGTGCTTTACTGGTATGTAAGTTTAAAACATTCAAAATATCATCAGGTCTTGAAATTATCGCAGAATGTGATGCAAAGTTCTTTCACCCTGTGAAATAATTCTTTTGAGATTATTCATCCTCATCATCATAATCAGTGGCGCAACAACCTCATAGTGGGCCAAAGTTGTTTGCCTACTGACAGATTTGGAGACAGGAGATGTTTTTCTTTTACGGATATATTGTCAGCCCGACGCTCAACGTTCTACAGTCATATTAGACCGCGGTGGGAGGGGGGCTGATGGCCAAGTGGATAGCTCTTTGGGTTTTGGGGCCACAGGTTTCAGATTCGAATCCCGGTGGTGCCATGTATGCTTGTAGTGGTTTGGTATCCACTTTAAGCCGTAGGTCCCGGTCTCATATGACCGTAGAGCGTCACAGTGCCAATCAGACTTCTTCCCACCCACATCATTCGCAAACTGTAAAGGGGCAACTTAGCTCTTGGCACAGTGGTGTGGTGTGGTGTAGTAGTAGTCATATTAGACCGGACATACGGTTTAAAGTGAATTCCGAACCACTACAAACATCCATGGCACCTCCGGGACTCGAACCCGACACCTGTGGCACCGGGCGGCAGAGAGCTAGTCACTCGGCGATCAGGCCCCTTTTAGAGATTAAAGTTATGCAAATATTATCATCTATATCATAACGTAACAAAAAACATTTTGAATTGTAATTTGTTTGTATTAAGGATCAAATGAACAGAAGTCATGCAAATTTTTAATGAATTACAATCTGTAATCCCATTATTCCATTGCTTATTTTAATGCGTATGAATTTTAAATAATATTGAGAAAAATACGTGATGTTGTTCGTTCTACATTTATAATACAATTTTTTAAAAATAAATTACATTAAAATTTTTGTTGACTTGGAAATTTCCTTTTACAAAAGTAATGTCTTTTGTCTAACGTATCCTTCTGTTACATTTTGCGTTTATTAAATTTAATTTTTTATGTGTGATTTAGAGTAAAAATATAATGACATGAGGTGAGGATGATGTCTTTTATGAGGTTTTCAAAGCCTTTGATATCTATAAACCAATTACATTTCTAGGCTTGTAAGGTGGGTCGATATTTTTCTGAGTCACTATATATATATATATATATGTCTTTAATTCTTCTTTTGGCCATTCTGTTATTATTCAAAAGATGATAATCATATCAAGTAAAGATGCATCAATTTTCTACACATTTTTGGACTCAAGATATAAAAGCTACAAGTACAGTTTCGTATAAAGAAAAATATCTTTCGAGTATGAAAAGTCAAATTCTGTTTCTCTTTAATACATATTTATTTACTTTATTCAAAATATATTCTACTTAAACATAAAACCCAAAAGGTTAATTCTAAAAGTTTCAAAAATAATACAAAATATTCATAAAAAATGATTTTAAAATGAATGCTTACCTATTCAAAATTCATATCTGGGACCTACGAATTTATTATTGTTATTTTCGAATACCTAGCACTTTCACCACAAAAAAAAAAGGCAGACATGTAGCAAATTCAGCCTTATGCAGGATCATCACAGAAGGACTTACTACCCAGCACCCACGTTTTATTATCACAGTTTTAAATCAACACTGTAAGTCTCGACATATATTAGACGTATAACGGCTTCAAGAAGAGGGCCATTTTCAGGTTCCTGGGAATATTTTAATTTTTATTTGAAATCTTATATATATATATATATATATATATATATATATATATATATATATATATACAGAACTCTGGGTTATTACAAATTGTTATTTACAAAAAAAATGAAAATGTAAGATATAAATTTGTTCTCTCCTAAGTCGGAGATTTTCAGAGATATCGAGTCTACGACGAATATAATGCACCGGTCAATGTCAGATCTTAAATATCGCACTGCCTGAAACACGAAATCAAAAGGGGCTCACTTTGTAGACATTGAAAAGCAGGTATTGTATTGAAAAGACAGGTGATACTCCGGCCTTTTCAATCTCTTTCAAAAAAAGAAAAGAAAAGAAAACTTCTTGTCGACACGTCACATAACATTTTCTTTTCTTCTCTAAAATCTCCCTTTTAAGAAAATCCGTCAAGAGGGACAGGGGTCAGCTTTCCTCACTTCTCATTGAAGTCGACGCTTCATCAACCCCTTGATCTATCACCAGTCACGATACAACAATTCATGGGTTAGTCCCATTCCATCCGTAATTGTTTCGACCTCTGAAGGTCGAAAAAAAACAATCGCTAGATTCATGAGGTCTCATTATCCATGACACGGAACATCTGCTGTCAGATTTATGACAGGTTATTCTCATTAGAATAAGACATTAATTGCATGTAGTATAAATATCCACAATACTGCTTATCTGCTGTCAGATTTGAGGGGAGGTGCCGACTGGTTATCTGTCAGATTTGTGGTTGATATCATTAGTACAAAACCTTAATTGCATGTAATATAACTACCCACAATAAATCTCGTCTGCTATCACATTTGAGTCATGTGGTTTTATCATATATTTGCCAAATAACATGCATTCCTCTCTAATGGGGATCGTCCTGATGGTCAATTGGCTAGCGCTCTGGCCTTTGGTACCACCAGCTCCAGGTTCGAATTCTGGCGGTGGCATGGATGTTTGTGAGTGGTTCGGAATCCACTTTAAGCTGTAGATCCCGGTCTGTTTAGCCTAAAGTATGCACAAGATGACCGTAGAGCGACAAACCAAACAAAACCTTAATCTCTCCTGGGAATGAAATGCCAAAACTCTTCGTGACAAAAAAATGCTCTAGGATATTTGACCTTGCCATTTCAGAAAAGAAAAGAAAGAGACATCCACACGTTCGATAAGCCCATAATCCTCTTACCAAAACCTGAGCTTCGAATCGAGACGCATGTAGAAAGAAAACTTAAATCTCAAAGTCATTAAATCGCAATTACCCCCGACAGCAACTTTGGCTTCGAGCTGAATTTGCTGGGACAGCCTTTTTTGTTGTTCAAATCTACGGATTATATATTTTGGGGTGATTGCAGGATAGCAAGGAGGCAGCAGATGTTTCTGATAATGCATCGACCTCCTCTTTGCTTTGATACTTTAATAGAGCTTGATTTAATCCTTTAAAAACAAGCAAGATTTTTTTCTTTTAGGTAATTTGAGAAACTTGTAATAGATTAAATATTTTGCCACTGCCATGTATTTTCATTTCACAATTTTTATGTGTATGTTTTTGGGGTGCAGTGCAGTTCTTTTTATTATTATTATTCTAAGAGTAATTATTATTAAATTAGTTATTTGTTTATTTTAGTTATTAATTTATTAGTTCTTTTTTTTTTTACAGAGTAACAAAAATCGGCTTAGTAAGCAGATAAAAATACAGGTACCGGTTCATTATATCTGAAATCGACTACTTGGTGATTTAATTGGCAATGGTAAAGTAGCCACAGATGTCAGCCATTTTTTCTACGCCTATTTGGCTTATTTTTGTAAAACACCCGGTTTAACAACGTTTAGACCTTAGGGTCAGATCTTAATTATCACACGGCATGATATACGGAAATCACAAAGAGAGGCTCACTTTATAAACAGGTGGAAATTCCGGCCTGTTCAATCACATCCAAAAAAAAAAAAAGAAAAAAAACCTTCTTTTCGACTCGTCACAATTCTCTTTTCTTCTCCAAACACCTTCCTTTAAGAAAATCCGTCAAAAAAAAAGAGGGGGTCAGTTTCCCTCACTTCTCATTGGAGTAGACATTTTCTCAGCATGGTCTTTCTCCAATCATGATATAACAAAATCATAGTGAAATAAATATTCCATCTGTAATTGTTTCGACCTGTGAAGGTCGCACAGACAATCGTTAATTTCGTAAGGTCTCATTACATGATAGCGAATATCTGCTATCAGATTTGAGTGACAGATTGTTCTCATTAAACAAAACACTAATTGCATGTAATATATCTAACCACAACACTACACGTCTGGTTAGATATATTATCCACAAACAATCATTTTTGTTTTAATGAGGTAGTCTGTCACTCAGATGCATAAGTAATGACTTGCAGAATTAACGATTTATCTGTTCACCCAGGTCAGGACACAGTGGAAGTATTTATTTCACTATGGGCTGTTATATCATGATTGGAGAGAAAGATGCACTTGCTATGTCTGTTTAAGAGTGAGGAAGCGACACTGGTGTTTCAGAGAAGAAGAGAGTGCAGTCAAAGAGGGTTTTTCTTTTTTTGGATAATGATGAGCAGGCAGGAATTTCCCACCTGTTATAAGTGAGGAGCCCCTTCTGTTTCACGTATCAGTAGTGTGATAGTGGGTGAACCTAAGGTGGCTGCGCATCGACCAAGCTTCGGGTGTTTAAATAAGCCAAGCGACCAATGGCGACATCTGTGGCACCACCATTGCGAGCGCCAATCGCGAGTAGTCGTTCCGATATAATGAACCGGCGCCTGTATTGCAGCTCTGCTTGCCAAGCCATTTTGCCGCTATGAAAGAATGACTGGCAATAACTAAGGCAAACAGGTAACTATTTGGCGTAATTTTCTTAGAATAATGAGAACTGCACTACATCATCACACAAAAGGCTGTGAAGTGAAAATGCATGATGTTGTCTATTACAAGTTTCTCAAACCACTACAAAGAAAAAAATCTTACAGCAAAGTTAAATCGAAGCTATATTAAGGCATGTCAGAAACAGGGAGATCGACTCATTATCATATCAAATACTTGCGCTCACAGATCTAACAACAAAAAAAAAAGACTGTCTAACAAATTCAGCTCCAAGCTACGCTGATTTGTGACTTTAATTTAAGTTTCTTTGTCGTCTGACTCAGGGCAGAGGCCATGAAGCACCAGCGTGATGGTCTCTCTTTACTCTTTTGAATGTGCACAGGCAAACACAGGGAAAGTTCCACGGCATTTCGTGAAAGGTTTTGTTTGGTTTTGTGCTCTACAGTGCTGTGCTGCAGGCTAAACAGGCCGGTTTCTGCCAGCGGGTGGTTCCCAACAGCCACCACCGGGGTCGAGCTGTTACAAGGCGGAAGTGCCAGCTTGGACAGGATCCCGATGCAGCCTTTGACAAGCTATATGATAAAACCACATGTTTCAAATGTGATGGCGGGCCGAGACTGGCCATGCAATTGGGACGGCACTGGCCAGCCACAAATCTGATGGCAATAATCGACTCCTAAAATCGGCAGCAAGTAAGCTGTGTGTGGTTTATTTGCTGCACATGCAGTGTGTCTTTATTCCCAATGAGCTGGCCTGTCCTTAAATCTGACGGCAAATGTTCCGTGTCATGGATAATGAACAATGAATCGGTGACCTTTCAGGTCAGAAAAATTAATTACGAGTGGGTAACATGGGCTGGTGATCAGGTGATGAAGCGATCGACTTCAATGAAGTGGCCCTTCTTAAGGGAGACCTTTGAGAGAAATGATATTAGCCGTGTCATTTATTCTTTTTTATTTTTCTTTGCGAAAGTGAAAGGCGGGGTATCTGCCTTCCAATGATGCGAAATGACTTCGTTTCAGGCAGTGCGTGTTAAGATGCCATTGACACCGGTGCGACAGCTCGTTATCTTGAAGATCTTTCCGACTGCAAGAGAAAGAACTGCATTTGTTTGATAGTGCTATGTAGCAACCATGCACTCAATGCTTCAAGCAAAAATAAGGCTACAATTGTAATGAAGGCCGTGCCACGTCTGTCATTTCAAGACACACGGTGGGCCCGATTTAAAACGTGACGCTAAAACGTGGGTGCTGGGTAGTAAGCTCATGCAGCCTTGACCCTGCATAGGCTTGGTACACATGTCTGCCTTTTTTGTGATTAACTGGGCATTCGAAAAATAAGTGGGTCCTATGGGGCCCCGGATAGACCAAGCATTCATTTGCGTCATTTTATGAGCTATTTTGTATTATTTTGAACTGGAGACATGCTTTATTTTATGTTTAAGTAAATATGTGAATAAAAACAAACAAATATGCGTAGAAACAAGTATTTTTCATACTCGAGGATGCCTCACCCATACAGCTTGTACTAACCCACTTGGTCCCAAAAATGTTAAGTGATGCATGTCATCTTTTTGTGGCAGAGATGGACAAGTAAGACTATATATGCTGTGGTGACTCAGTGCCCGCAGGCTTTAGAAATGTGGTGGCCCATAGGCTTAAAGCTCATAAGGTATCATCCTCACCTCATGTCATTATATTACTCTAAATCACACATAAATTATCATATAAAATATAGCTAGAAGGACTCCACGTTAGACAAAGACACTGGGATGGCTGGCAAGGGGAGGACCAAATCATTTCAAAAAAATTGCAATGTATTTAATGCAAAATTGTATTATAAATATGGAACAGCAACATCACATTCATTTTCTCAATAATGTTGGGATTCGCCGCATAAGCTGGGCGTGGAAGCAATGGAAGTTACTCTGCCAATTCTGGGCCCCACGCCTTTCTGTTCATCTGAAGCTGGAAATTGCAATTCAAATGTTATGACCTGGGTGTGCTATTTTTCACGCAACAGACTGATCTCTCGAGTGACTCTCTGCTGCACCCAGTGCACCACAGGTGATAGGGTTTCCGAGTCAGAGTGCCATGGATGTTTAATAGTGATTCAGAATTCACTTTAAACCGTATGTCGGTATTCTAATATGACTGCTGCCACCGCACCACACCACACCACACCACACCACTATATACAAACACAGTTACCCCTTTGTGCCTGTTGTGAGGATGGAAGCGTCTGTTGGCATGACCTTCACACTGGGCAAAACCTCAGCAAAATGCCAAACCACCCTAGCATGTTTACCATTCGGCTATCACAACCTGTAACCAGCCCGTATCGACCCATCGATCCTCATCCCCTTCCCACCAGGCTGCCAAGGCGATTGAGTACGTCCGGAGCCCATTATCCGGCAAAAGCATCTCCTGTCTCGAAAGCTGATCAGTAGGCAAACAACATTGGTGACTGTTGCACCGATGCTGGTGAGGATGAGCTAATCTCAAAAAATGCAGGGAGCAGATTTTGCATCACATTCTGTGACTTCAGACCTGATGATATTTTTGAATGTTAAACGCCAGCGCAAACACCAGTATTATTTTTGGTGTTGTTCTCTGGAGTGTATTCCACTAGCTGGTTGCATTCTGCACCATCATTCTCTCGGCGTAACGGGCATCAAGTCAACCTTCTTCCGGCGTCGGCTCACCATTGTGCTCCATGGCTATTCGGAGTTCATCCTGTACGTGAATATGTGGTTACATCAATCACCTTCCCAGCCTGGCCTGGCAAAACAGGGAACTGAAGATAGAGGAATGTTTATTTCTGGCTGAGAGGATGATGTGGGCGATGAAAATGAAATTTTTGCTGCAAAACAAATGATTTCACAAAGTGCATTTGAATCATTGAAGTCCCAGGCATGTAGATGTAGCAGGAGCGGTGCTCCTCCCTTCCAAACAGACAGGCATTTAACGTGATTACAACACAGATAATGCAGCAGCTGTTACTTAATTGGCATCATTATGTTATAAATTTATTTAAAAAACGTTTGTGCTGTGATATTTACAAATGTCATTTATTTGACGTTGTAATATATTTGACGCTGTTCTTTTTGCGAATCTGTTCTGCCATTCTGAAATATACACAGTAACATTTGATGCTATGATATTTTAGTAACTGACTGATGCTGTGTTATTTTCCTATATTATTGCTGACTGTCGTGATTTTCACAGTATTATCAGCTTTACATATATCAGCATTAATTATTTACACATAACTGTGACTGACGCTATGTTGTTATTTGCTGTGTTTATTTATTTGATGTTGTGTTGCACAAGCAACATTGCTGTGATAACTCAGATAACATTTGTTGTACCACATGCACACGACTTTCTCCCTCCCATATAAATTCATTTGATATATGTTACGCGCAACGCTGACTGACATATACTCTTGCAAAAAGCAAGCATATTTGACACTATATTGTGACACTAACGTGCTTTGTGGTCATTACAAGCACTGCGTCGAGTTTGCCACAATTAACATTTATTTGACGTTGAGCTGCACGCACCTTTTGCTGACGATCTGTTGCAATGGCCTTTGACTGATGTTGTGAGCCGCTATACTAGAAGGGCGACGAATAACTATATTCTCATGCACAGGTGACAGTGAGCCTGATAAATGCCTCCAGCTGCAAGGTGTGGGTGAGAAGGCTATCTGTGGCATTATTCATTCTGCCCGTAGTGTGTGCCATAATGTTTTCCATAATGAAGAATATGAAACTCCTCTAATCTGTGCCCCTGCAAATTCACTCCACCTCTTTCACGCATCAACCCTAGTCTGAGTGCTGAGTGTTTGAGATTCGCATGACTTCATGAGGGAGTGTTTCTTGGGCATGTCCACCTAACTCTAAAGCCAATGGTGGCAGGTGGCATAACCCTTATGAGGGCCAGCGAGACCAATTTGCGTTTGGTCTGTGAAGGGTGTTGTTACCACACCCACACGTTACTGTCCCAACTCTGATGTGCAAAAGCAGTGCAATCTTTGCAATAACGGAAAAATGGCTCAGGTGAACCCTAAAAAAGCGGGCGCAATGTAACTTTCACCCACTTTCAATTCCTTCTGTTCCCATTCTTCCCTATATAACTGGTATGTTTCAATCGTTCATAAAGTAACATTCTCCCAAGGACTAGGCTGGCAGTGGATGACACTGGACACTCAGCTGATTTTTCAGGCCAATTCAGTAATTAAGTGGTGAAATCAGGTTTTAAGTTACGTAACATCTGTGGGATGGCGCCAGATAAGCAAGAGATGAAAAATTGACAAAGGACTTTCGGCAACAAATGAGAAAGAGAATGGGAATGATGCAGAATTTTTTATATTACTTGTTTTGGTTTAGTCAATTTCGATCTTTTCCACATTCATTGCATACTGTATTGTGCGAATGCGCTTTGTGCCTCGTACTAGCATGACTCTGAGTTTCAGGACTGAGACAGTGCTGCAGATGGCAAACCATTCTCGTCTCGTGACAGTGTGAGGGATACCGCTGCATCTATTGTCGAAATCTGTCAGAACGGCCCACCATGTGTACTGACACATTGTGCTTTCCATGCAGTTTGAGATAGTTCCAATGAGGCCTGAATGTTTATGTCGGTGAATCGCTTTTGCTTTGGCAGGTCTTGGTCTCTGTGGAAGACCAATGTTTCACGTTCATGCTTATCTTCGGAAGCTATACGCGCGAGCAGGAATAACCAAATGGCATTATCGACCCCACGGCACCCATGCTTTCTTTCAGAACGGATTAGCGGACTGCTCACGAAAATACCCAATCTGAAGATGTGACCAAAATAGCAAAACGAATCTGCTCATTTCAACGCATCAACGCAAATGACTGAACAGACAGACAACTCGGGCTATAATATTTAATAATGCACGAGATATATGAAGCAATTGATGTGAGTACTACAGAGATGGCCATATTCAACCAGCCACACAGTCGCTGTGTTGAACAGATCAGCATAAAGCATTCAAAGAATGCAAGGAAATATACAAGTTGAACCAAATATTGAGATAATAAGAAGGGGTATTTCAAGTTCTGAAAACACGTTAATAACTCAAAAGTATCAAATTTTGAACATTCAAACGAGAAAAAATGAGCTATTCCAAATTTTAGGCTCCTTTCGGCAGTCAAGTGATTTTTTATCAAGCTTGAATGTCTGGGCATAAATGAGGATTGCCATTCAAGCTACAATAGGCATTATACCCGGCTCAGCGTGGGAGTGACCATTGCTGAACTTCAGGTGATCAATGCACTGCAGCTGCACCTCGCCATTGAACGTGCTGTGCTCCAAGCTCCCCTGCTACAAAACACTTTCAGAAAAAATCCCAAATTCTTCAGAAAAAACCAAGCGTAACGTTATTAACTGAGGCATTTCAAGGGCCAAAGAGGATTTAAATTAAAAGTTAACAAATTTTCTGAAGCATTGGAATGTTGCTAACACACTGATTGCACTCACAACAAGTTTAACATCATGTTCACACATAAAAAAGAACCCGACGTCAATACGGCACTGAGCAATACGGGCTCTGTCTTTTGTAATTTGAAAAAAAAGGGTCTGGATTTGTTGACTTCAACAATATCAATATATTAACCGGAAAAATCTAAATGTAAACATTTACTTTTTTAAACTATCAGCTACGATGTTGACAAAGGATCGTTTTGTACGAATACAAAGCAATTATTTGTTGCTTTCCAGTCATTCGATCTTCCTGCTGCCCCAAAGTAAAAAAGCCAGGAAATGGCATGTTTTTGCAACATAAAAGAAAAATGATGATAAAAAACAACTCAAATTGCCTGCCCAAATCCTTTTATTCGCCAGAAATCTAATAAAAAGGACAAATATCTTTACAAAAAAGCGCCTTACTCGAACGAGGTAGCTGCAAGAAAGTGTGCGAAATATAGAAGCGTTATTAGTATATTTTAAAAAATATAATTGTGGACACACTGTAATTCCTTTACTGTATGGCGAAGGAAACTAGTACTCGAGAGAAGGCATACTGCAAAAACAAAAGGCCAGTTTTCAAAAACTTCTGTTTGCTCTTTCCAGGTTTATTTCTGCCTCAACTCGGTTTCTTTTCAATCTCAATGCATGCTAAAAGGTGAGATCTTTAAAACGCTCGATAGATCCACTTTAATCTCTTCAATCGGCAAAAACAGTTCCCTGATATTTCTTTGGTTGAGAAAACCCTGAGAAATTTTTCTTGGTGCCCTGCAGTATGTAATGCAGTGATTGTCAGACGATATAGTTTCATTTTATAGAGGAGATCAATGCGTGTGACTCGCATTATGCGATGGCAAGGTTGTGTCTTTCATAAATATGGCACTTTGCAACCAATACTTTTATCCTCAAGCGGGCAGGAAAAGCCATGTGCACCACCACAATCGAAACGTCAACATGATGATTTGAACCTTTGACATGGTCTTTCATTCACCGCTCTATTTTGTTCAGATTGATTCAGTCTGGGATAAGCAACACAAATCCAGTCTCGACTTCCGGACCATGTTTCTGTCTGACTGATCAAGGCACACACATTGTTGGTAGGTGTCTACATTGTATGACTTTAAGGCAATCCTAGACGCATGAGAAAAGAGGATTCGGCTTTCCGGATAGTCCACATTTCTCAAAAGAAACCAGTAGCACCACATATGGTGCCACCATATTACAATCTTACGTGCTTCATCATTACGAATGAGTTAACTGGTAGGGCATGAAGATTGCATGGTGAATCTGTTGTGTTCCCATGTATAGTAGAATATAAATATGTTCATGTGTTCATTACCTTAGCCTATCCACACCACGAATCACCGGGTTCAAAGAAGAATTTTAATTTCCCTAGGTGTGCACGTAACATGAAACCTTTTAATCTACTGGAAAACTTTTCTGTAAATTCGTTTTAATAAATACAACCTTGACGAATAAGCGTTCTTTAAAAATAAGTGAAGAACTCAATGAAGCTGCGGAAGTGTTTCTCATTCTTTTCCATATTCAAAAGTTAGATGTCATGCACAGTGATGTTTGAGGGTAAAAAATGCGAGGGGCCAAATATGCAAATTTAAATTCATCATTCTTACTGCCCAAGTGAGCAGCAGCTTACTCGTCAAATGCATATCGGCTGAGGCAATTCATGATATTCATTACGTTAATATCTAATCAAGCAATGGTTAAATAAGCGATATTGTGATTGATTTAAATATATCATTGAGCGAACTGTTAATATTGTGAACCCCATTTTAGCATCAGTGTACCAGATGAATACAGAGGCAGAGATCGACTTTTCATTGATGGACATCCTTGTCAGCCTGACGGCATGGCGTCGGCCATGACCTGTAATCCAAGCTGAGGGCTTCTTTCAACAAGTTCGGCAGGCGTGCAGGAGGAAGAAAAGGCCGAGCAGAATATAATTCCACAATACTGACATTATACCGACAATGTATCATATCAAATATTTTTGATATATCATTCTTTCACAAATCATTTTTTCAAGTTTTGTATAAGGAGACATCACTATAACCATTATTATCAGTAAAAATTAGTATAGTACATTACATTTGTGTAAGGTGTTTTCACGAAGATGAAACTGTATCATATTTCAATGCCCTCTTTTTCACGTTTCTAATTGAGTTTATTTTTTGTTTTTAAATTTCTTTCTGACTATAAGTTATTACCCATAAGGCTGAACCATTGAAGTGAGACGATGTCTGGACTGTATTACTGGTATGTAATCATAAGTTTAGTACTTTTAGTTTGGTATTTTCGTTTCAGTTTCAAAATTTCACTGCAGTTTCGTAATTTTTATTTTAACAAAATTGTTTGAATTTCTATATTTTATTTTGTTTTAATCTAACTCATTTTCGGTTTCGACGGCATGACATAATTTATTGATATCTTTCTTTCTTGAACATTGTATTGTACGTTTGCTGAGAATTCTAAACATGGTGTTCTAACGGCTTAGCTGAAATACCAATTTTTAAAAATCTTATTCATCTCATCCACACATCTCTGTATACGCTCTGAAAATTTTCTTTAAGTTTACGAATCGATTTTTGCAGTGGATGATGATGACCATTGAACCAGGGAAGAGAAAGGACTTGGGCCTCTGCTGCTCGCCTGATCAACTCATTTGCCACGTAATCTGTGAAAGGACGTGCCCAGCCTCAGCACGCATTCGGTCTCGTTCACTTCAGCCGTCGCCTGTCACGTCGGAGAAGGCGGCCTTCTTCTCGTTATAAGTGGTCGCTGATGGGCTCACTCCCATTACTCATAGACCACTACTTATAAAAGATACAATCAGTACATAACAATCATTGAAACAAATACTTGATTATAATAATACTCAATAATAATAATATAATATAATATATTCGATTAGTCGGTTGTAAGTAGAATGAGTTCTAATCATTTTGTTTACTTTAAATAACCAGGCATTAATATAATAGATAGTTAACCGAAATAATTTTGTATTTTAAACGACATTTATATTATTGTGAAAATATGTGATTTTGTATGTTGGTAGGTGAGGTTTCCTGCATTATAACCTCAGGCTCATAGAAGACATGTTTTATGTTTACTATTGTTTCTTGCTGTTTGTTTGAAATGTATAAATTTTATTAGCAAGTTTGCAAAATTATAGTTTAAAAATTTTTTTAATATAAAATGACTTTATAATACTACTCCTCACTGTGTCCAACTGAGTACCACCCCCAGTTTGAAGATGATATGGGTCAGATATTACTAACAGGCACTTTTCAATCATGAACGGGTTGTTAAGTGATTCGTCCACCTATCCCGTAACTGGGATTCGACTTGGTAAAACCTTGTGATATACGATCCAGGCTATTATAAAATGACGAATATGACAGAGGCAGTATAAACCCATATTATTTTTACATTATTACTTTACAGCTATTTGACAATAAATGAAGGAAGGTAATCTTTCAGTAACTGTTACACGACGATAATTTTAGTATTTTGTTTTTGTATTCCCGTTAGGCAGACGTAGGCTCAATTGAAAATAAATGTTTTCTTCAAATTGGTAAATAATATTAAATCCTTTATTACAAGAAACGCACACCCTGTGTGCGGAGAAGAATAATACCATAATTAGAGGAATTATGTTGAGCCTTCGATTCCCTGAGTCGGCAAACGATAGTGACTCGCTTGCAACAGCAAGAAGTATTTTCTATGATGAGCATTAGAAGGGGGTTCATATGGAAATTGGTGATCTGGGTTTAGGTATGAAATCCACCGAATGACTTCTTTGCTGGTATCGAGTTGACAGTGGCAACAACTACAGGTATTATTAACGCCACGCTTCGAACAATACTGCTGTAATGGCAATTCCAGATAACGTGATGTGGCACCCAGTAGCGACCGTGTTGCTCCGGCTATGACCCTAAATTTCTGCATGACAACGGTTAGTTCATTTGGCATTATTTTGCATTACGAAATCTGTTTGTCAACACTTATACACTGAGCTTATACTTCTGCTCCGCATTTACAAGCATTATATATATATGTATACCATCTATACTATATTCGGAACTCTGAGTAACTCAGGAAATTTGATTCCTGGGATTCACTCGTAGATTTTGGGATTCTCAGGCTCTACGATATCTAATACTTGACGTTATCCTGACAGTGCAACCTATCACTAACTCATATGATGCTGCCCTTAGAAAATTTCTCAGGGAAGCAGCACTCTTTAAACTCTTGACCCAGGTAGGCAGCACTCGGCCCATGGTCTATCACCAACTCATGGAGGCGCCAGTCACTCATTCCAATCTGTGGTTTACTCGACTTTGTGAAAATGTGCGCTATCCGTCTCTGGCTAGCGAGACCTTGCATCCGACACTGACTGCTGTCTGTTAAGTGACAGGTCTCGTGAACAAAACACTAATTGCATATATATTCGCGACCAGTTGAATGATAGTTGCCGCTGTTAAGAATGGTACAATCGCTAGACTGGGAGACTTTGGAAAAATACTACGGCAAAAATGATTTCCAAACAAGCTATGTGCTGGTTCACTGAATAGAGAGTTGTTTCGACACTGCTCTATATTGGCTGGAGTCTTTCTGCGTTCTGCATCTCATTCGCCAAGCTATTACGAACAGTATACGAAGCTATATCCCATGACATGGTATGATGAACAGCATAATAACATTACGAAGATGTTTATAGAGGATCGAGAATTTATATTCTTTTTATGAAGTGGTAAAGAGGTCGTATGTTTTCAGTGCTAACTGCA